>JASVEL010010363.1:0-139934 GCA_032618575.1 Nicotiana noctiflora
CCAGGGATAAAAGTTTCACGGCTTTACGGCCGGAATTCAAACAATATCTCAACGTTTTTTGGCAGTCGGATCCTCGGTTTTTGGTCGGGGTTAAAGTAAATAGCTCCATAGTTTCTGGTCGGGAGATCCTCGGTTTTCGACGGGGATAAAAAGTTTCACGAGCTTTACGGCCGGAATTCAAACAATATCTAACGGTTTTTTGGCCGTCGGATCCTCGGTTTTTTGGTCGGGGTAGAAGAAGTGTTCCGCGGTTTTCTGGCTGGGAGATCCTCGGTTTTCTGAGCGGGGATAAAAGTTTCATGGCTTTCGGCCGGAATTCAAACAACATCTAACGATTTTTTGGCCGTCGGATCCTCGGTTTTTTGGCGGGGTAAAAGTAAATGACTCCGCGGTTTTCGACGGGGAGATCCTCGGTTTTCTGACCGGGATAAAAGTTTCACGGCTTTCGGCCGGAATTCAAACAATATCTAACGGTTTTTTGGTCGTCAGATCCTCGGTTTTTTGGCCGAGGTTAAAGTAAATGGCTCCACAGTTTTCTGACTGGGAGATCCTCGATTTTCTGACCGGGGATAAAAAGTTTCACGGCTTTCTGAACGGAATTCAAACAATATCTAACGGTTTTTTGGCCGTCAGATCCTCGGTTTTTTGGTCGGGGTAAAAGTAAATGGTTCCGCAGTTTTTTGACTGGGGAGATCCTCGGTATTTTGGCCGGGGTAAAAGTAAATGACTCTGCAGTTTTCTGACTGGGAGATCCTCGGTTTTCTGACCGGGATAAAAGTTTCACGGCTTTCTGGCCGGAATTCAAACAATATCTAACGGTTTTTGGCCGTCGGATCCTCGGTTTTTTGGCCGGGGTAAAAGTAAATGGCTCCGCAGTTTTCTGACTGGGGAGATCCTCGGTTTTCTGACCGGGATAAAAGTTTCACGGCTTTCGGCCGGAATTCAAACAATATCTAACGGTTTTTGGCCGTCGGATCCTCGTTTTTTGGCCGGGTAAAAGTAAATGGTTCCGCAGTTTTTTGATCGGGAGATCCTCGATTTTTGGCCGGGGATAAAAGTTTCGCGGCTTTCCGGCCGGAATTCAAACAATATCTAACGGTTTTTGGCCGTCGGATCCTCGGTTTTTTGGCGGGGTAAAAGTAAATGGTTCCGCAGTTTTTGAGCTGGGGAGATCCTCGGTTTTCTGGCGGGGATGAAAGTTTCGCGACTTTCGGTCGGAATTCAAACAACATCTAACGGTTTTTGGCCGTCGGATCCTCGGTTTTTGGTCGGGTAAAAGTAAATAGCTCCGCAGTTTTGTGACGGAGATCCTCGGTTTTCGATCGGGGATAAAAGTTTCGCGACTTTCAGCCGGAATTCAAACAACATCTAACGGTTTTTTGGCCGTCAGATCCTCAGTTTTTTGGCTGGGGTAAAATTAAATGGCTCCGCAGTTTTCTAACTGGGAGATCCTCGGTTTTTTGACCGGGGATAAAAGTTTCACGGCTTTCTGGCTGGAATTCAAACAATGTCTAACGATTTTTTGGCCGTCAGACCCTCGATTTTTTGGCCGGGGTAAAAGTAAATGGCTCCGCAGTTCTCTGATTGGGGAGATCCTCGGTTTTCGGACCGGGGATAAAAGTTTCACGGCTTTCTGGCCGGAATTCAAATAATATCAAACGGTTTTTTGGCCGTCAGATCCTCAGTTTTTTGGCCGGGGTAAAAGTAAATGGCTCCGCAGTTTTCTGACTGGGGAGATCCTCGGTTTTCTGAACGGGGATAAAAGTTTCACGGCTTTCTGCCCGGAATTCAAACAATATCTAACTGTTTTTTGGCCGTCAGATCCTCGGTTTTTTGGCCGGGGTAAAAGTAAATAGCTCCGCAGTTTTTTGACTGGGGAGATCCTCGGTTTTCTGACCGGGGATAAAAGTTTCACGGCTTTCTGGCCGGAATTCAAACAATGTCTAACGGTTTTTTGGCTGGACGGGTTTGGTCTAGATCATGATTTGATTCTTTTTTTTTTTTTTTTGGAGTTTTCATTTTTATTTCTTTTATTCTTCTTTTTGGGCCTTCTTTTAGGCTTTCTTTTAACAATCAACAAATGTATAAAATAAATCTCTAAAAAGAAACTTACCCTTTTATGCGTTTTTCTTGTTCCGAAGCCATTTCAAAGCTTGCGTATTTCAACTTCTTTGAGTTATACCTTCTTCTTGCACAATTAAACAGACCTGCTTTCAACAAAGAACATTTTATCAGTTGAAAAAAGTGGTTGACTTTGCGGCCTTGATTATCTTCATTGCTTGATCGTTTCCCCATTTCCATTGAGAAGTTTGCTACCAATTGTCTTTGGGGTGACTTCTTTTCAAACTGACCGGGTTCATTCCCGGAATTCCATGAGGATTTTCCGTGTGGGTTCTATCCTTCTGCCTTATTCCGTCTCTTCTAAGACCTTAGCCTTTGATTTCCGTTTCCTTTCTAAACTCCTTTTCATTGGAAACAATCGATCATTACGATCCAATCATGGATTGTAACAATACACCACTGAGGCTGTTTTTCTTTTCTTCTTTACCAGGCGGAGTCCTGTAAAACCGGTCCTGTCACCTTCCTTTGTAATAGTTTCAGAATTAAAATTAAACCGAAAGGGATTCAAAGAAAAAGTATACAAAAAACAAGGAAATGAGTTTAAAGAGAAACGTCCCTTTCGGGGAAAAAAAAGGACTTATCTGGGATGCATGCTGACTTCAAATAAACATGACATGCTTCTTGGACTGGACGCCTGACCCACATAAACTTTCCAACTACTTATGAACCCATTGATTCGCAATTTCAAAACCAGGGAATCTTGCCAAAATTCTTTAGTGAATGGACGTCTTTCTTTTGGTCGGTGGCGCCTTTTGCGGGTTTCCGCCAATCGATCCCTCTCATTTCTCTTCTCACTGTCGCCTGATAGTGCTCTTTGCGAGTTTTCACTAAACGGACTCTCTCATTTTTAGCTTTTCCAATCGCTATCGCCTTTTGGTGCCCGAAGGTTTTCACCGATAAGACTCTCTCATTTTGTTTCTCTCAATTCAGACTGTGTCAGATTTCCGTCAATGACATTCTTCACTTCCTTGCCTTTGCCAATTGATCCGAAGGACTTGAACAAGGTTTTTTGGGTAAAAAGGAAATTGAATGGAATTACAACTCTGGAACCATCTTGACGGATTTAAACCGAACCGTCATATCATCTGCCCCAGTTTAATTTTTGGGGAAATTGGGATTTTTGTTTTGGTGTGACTGAACCTCAGGAAGAGGTTGCCTACGTATCCTTTAGGAATCAAGTCAGAACGTAGTTCGGGATGATAATTTTTGTTTTATTTTATTTTATTTTATTTTTCTTTCATATATATATATATACATATATATTTTTTTTCTTTTCTCTTTTTTTTCAATTTTTTTTCTTTTTTTTTAAATTTTTATTTATTTCGGGTTCCAAAGAGGGTGAACAAAGAAACATAACCGGCTCAAAGGGTTTTACAAAGGATTTATAGTGTTTGGGGTAGCAAGAAAGAAAGCTTTCGTCATCTCAATTATACAAAAGCCAACGTCGCAGGAGGTCGTGACATAGTACCTTTATACTGTATCTGTATTGACTGTCGTTTAAAGATTATTTCCTTCAATGTCTCCCAGATACAGTGTCCCTCATAGTGATATTTTCCAGATGATATATGGATCTTTCCAATTAGTAGCCAATTTTCCTTTTGTCTCTTAGTAATGAGGAGGAATGCGCCTTAACGTCGGTTATTTTATTTCGAGATTCCTGGGCCGCACTTTCTTGTTGCAATCATGGGCCATTCTTTGTTGGGATAACTACTCGGGTATTCTCTGAGTACAACACAACCCTTTTGTATGCGAACCAATTTTCCTTCAGTTATTCCAATTCATTGTTTCATTTCTTCAAAAATAAACTTTTGTGCATTTCAACTCTCGATTCATTATTCTGAAGTCTGACAGCATTTTGGGATCTAGGCATGGAGTCCACAAGCATGTCATGTTATTTAAAGCTGCATGATTTGAACTAAAGAGGAGAAAAAGAAAACTAAAACAAATCTGAAAGAATAAAAAAAATAACAAAAGAAAAGGAAACGGACGATGAAATATTAATTTCATTTCTTGGAATCGAAAGGATAAAACAGGGTTCACATTCGGAAATTTAAAGACAAAAACTAAAAGACACATCCAATTTACACCCTGAAATAATTCTGGATGCAGAAAAATGCGGCAGGACAAGTTTACTGGGCTTCCGCCTGATCGGGAATGGCCTAGCCTTTCAGTTTGGGAGTTTAGTGTCTGATCTCATCTCAACGGTGATAGTCCCTTTCCCTGGCTCAACCGTGCAGGTACCCCAGAGCTTTGCCTCATGTTTTCCTTCACTCTCTTCAGTCATGAAATCCTCATTATCTTCCTCTTGACGGTCCTTAAGCTTTTGTGGTACGCGTCCAACAAACACTGGCTCATTCAGCCGTGGTGTATTAATTGCCCCCCATGTCACACAGGCTTGCTTAGGTGCACCAATTTCCCTTTCTGGTTTAGCAACGGGTTGCTGAACTTTTCCTTTGGACCTCGTGAAGCATGAATGTGAGGCCAGAGTACCACAAAATCAATCACCCTTTTCTAAAACCTGGAGTTTGGCAAACAAACGGTTAGTCGGAGACAACATAACAGATAAGTAATCTCACGTTGGGTGTGATGCACTTATACAGTTGATCGTGTTGCTACTTGTATTCTATTGTAATGCGTTATTCCGGCTTATACTTTCCTTTGCTTTCATCTTATTTCTCTCTTTATCAATTTTCTCTCTTTTTATTTTTATTTTTATTTTTTTTTCTTTTGGTGATGGTCGAATCTTATGTGGATTGCCTACGTATCATGTCCCCGCATGAATCAGACCGGGCGTAGTTCGAAAAATCGGGAATTGAGTAAATCAACTAATTCTTGCAAGAAATGCTTTAAGAGAAAAAAAAGAAAAAATATTTTTTTTTTTTTTTTTTTTTTTTTTTTTTTTTTGCTTTTTGTTTTGCTTTTTGATAGAAAGACTTCTAAAAATAAAAATTTATTTGCTTTGGAGTAAAATCCATATTTTTAAATTTTGATTTTTATTGATTTTTCTTTTTATTTCATGAAAAGCAGTAGAAAGAACGAAACATTTTTTTTAGTTTTTTTTTGAACTACTTTTACTCTTTTTTTTTTGAATTTTCTAAAGAAAGATTTTAATGAAGGAACTAAACGAGAGTATTATTTTTTTTATTGAGATTTTAAGGTTGTGTTTAGCTAATTGACCAAAAATCCTAAAAATGATCAAAAGCGGCTGTTTATGCAAAGTCAGCCTTTCGGCGCCCCTCTCGGGAAAATTCGACTATTTTTGGCAAAACGGCATCACCTGACTTATTTATGACAAAATTAATATTTAGATTTTTTTTTTTGCAAATTAAAACAAAAAAAAATCTGGTATTGCAAAAATCTGGTATTGCAAATACGGCTTTTCAGCGCCTCGGGGACGAAGATTATAAGGTTGTGAGGGTCAATCGACCAAAAATTTACAAAACGACCCAAAAGTGGCCGTTTATGCAAAGTCAACCTTCCGGCGTCCCTTACGGGTACATTCGGTTCTGTTTTTGAAAACGGCATCACTCAACATATTTACAACGAAAAAATCAATTTCGATATTTTTGGTTATTTTTGGAAAAGGAGAGGTTGGACCCGATGAAGGTTGCCTACGTATCTCACACCGTGTGAGAATCAAACCAGCGTACTTCGGTAATAAAAGAACTAAATCATTTTAAGAAAAGAAAACAAACTATTTTTAAACACCATTTCTAAAACAAAGAAATTATTTTTGCATTTTTTTTTCTCAAAATCATTTTCAAAGAAACTAAACTATTTTCGTAAAATTAAGAAAATTTATTTGGAAATTTTTTCTTTTTTTGGCATTTTTTTTAAAATTTATTTTTTAAAGAACTAACTATTTTCGTAAAATTAAGAAAATTTATTTGGAATTTTTTTTTTGCATTTTTTCAGAATTTATTTTCAAAGAACTAACTATTTTTCATAAAACTATTTTGACTATATACCCTGATGTTTTCCACTTCTTCCTCTCTTTTAACAAACCGGTCGGCATGTAAGATCGAAACAAATAAATGCACACAGAAAGATGCAACAAGTTGGTCTTTTTGTTTCAGGTACACCTGTCCTAGACAAGCCCAACCCCTGTGTTGAGCCTCCTAAGTCAAATATGCACATGATGCAAATAAACGTTCCTATCGGGGATCCGGCATAAGGTTTTGTTATTCTAAGTCATCATCCTGTTGAAAAAGTGTCTAGACCGGCTTTAACTCGAGCGGACAACTCGAGCCGAAGAGTGTCAGTGCACCGGTAGCATGGCTTTCCGGCTTAATTGACAAAACTCTCCGCCTAAACATGTGTGACTACAAAATCCTTCACCGGGTGGCAAGCACCACAGCTATCTTGAGAAAAACGGGCTATGTCCAGCAAATGCCCGGTATTGTATTTCAAAAGACTCAGAAGAGAAAAATGGGTATCGGCACAATTTATATACAGTTCACGAAATATCAAAGCGGCAAAGCAACATTTAGCATATCAAATATAAACATGTAATAAAATCAGATAATAAATAAGCCAAATAAAATAATTAATCAAAGCTCGAATTCGTAAACCCTGCAAAACCAGAGATTCTGGGTTCGTTCCCCAGCAGAGTCGCCAGAGCTGTCACACCTCCTTTTGGCGCGCTTACCCCGAGGGATAAACGTACAAGGGAGTTTTTCCAATTTAAGTGACAATATTCGAAATGGGATTATTTATTTATTTCAGAGTCGCCACTTGGAATAAATTATGGTGTCCCAAGTCACCAATTTATTTAAATCCCAAATCGAGGAAATTTTCGACTTTCCAAATGAAGTCTGCGAACCAGAAATTCTAAGTAAGGAATTCTGTTGACCCGAGGGAAGGTGTTAGGCATCCCCGGATCCCGTGGTTCTAGCACGGTCGCTTAAATTATTGTAATGGCTAAATATCTGATTTTTAAAAAATGTTCAATACTATAATGCAATTTTAAATCATTTACCGCGTTTGGTTATTTTTAAGAAAGAAAAAAAAACATTGTTATTGAGGGGCCCCGCAATTTTATTTCTTCTATTTAGCTAGGCTCGTAACATTTTTTATTTTAAAAAAAATAATCCTAAAGTGACTACATTTTTTCTATTTAGTTTGTCTCTAAAAGAAAAGAAAAGTCCTAAACAATTACATGCTTAAAAGGCTACTCTATATTAGTAGAAAAGGTGTTCCCTTGAATGACAAATTTATTCTTCAAATTATAAAGCTAACTATAATTTGACAAAAACTAATAAAATAGAAAATAACAACAAATATTAATCAACAACTTGCTTTTCTATTTTTCATTTCAAAACTTCAACTTCCAATTCGAGCTTACATCAACACATGGTTTTTAGAATGTGTACCTGGTTTTGAAAGCAATGGGAAAATGGCAAATCAACAGGGCGGTGAAAATACAGCAACAACAACAGTAACAACCAGCAGTAGCTTCAACACCTCAATCCCGAAAATCCCAGCAATATGGAGAAAAACAAAAAAAAACCAGTAAAAAATAGAAAAGAAAAATATATTCCAGATTTTCTCTTTGTTTTGGCTTTCTAGCTTTGAACTCTTTTCACTTCTCAAAAGAAACTCTCAGAAATTGCATTTTTTTTCGTGTATACTTCTGTATTCAGAGTGTATATCGAGTGTATACCACAGCAGGGAATTTTCTTTATTTTCTTTCTCTTCCGATTTTTTCTCTCTTTTTTCTCCCCCTTTTTTCTCTCTAATCTTCTCTTCTATTTATAGGCAAGAATTTTGAAAATTTGCAGATCTTTTTAATTAAAAGAATATATTTTTTAATTTAAAGAAAACCCACTAATCCATGTTTTCCTCTCCATGTTTTTCTCTCCATATTTTCTTCCTTTATTTCCTTGCCCCCGCTACTTTATGTTATGTGATTATGATTATTTTTTGGCTAAAAATCTGAAATTTTCATTTTGGGCCAAGGGGTTTTGGGTTGGGTAAGGGTGCTTAGGATTGGGCTTGTAACTTAATTTGCAAGATGACCCAATCCAAATTTTTTTCTATTTTGTTCTTCTCCATTATTCAACATCCTAATTAATAAAGCCCAAAAATACTAAGATTAATTTATAAAAACTAAAAATTATCTTGAAATACTAATTAACTCATAATAATAATTATCACACAAAATTAAACATTAATAAAAATAAAATTGCACGATTTGGACATTAAATGCTTAAAAAGTGCAAAAATACATATTTTTTATGACTTTTCATTTCTGTAAAATAAACTTAATTGTAAACTTGAATTTTATATACATATGCAACATATTTTTTGTATATTTTATTTATTTAAACAAGCAAATATGCATAGATAAAAATGCAAATAATAAGAAAAATAACACAAAAATCACAAAAATTACGCACAACACAATAGTATTTTATTATTTTTTTTTTGAATTGTTTGGGAGTAATTCTCACGTAGGGCAAAAATTACGTGCTCACACTCACTACTCATTACAAGTCACCCACCTGCAGAGCATTGTTTCGTACTTCAACTTCGCCAAACAACCTGTAATAATATTTATAAAAAAAATCAAATGCAACTAACAAAAGGAATGTAAAACCCTAACAATTTAGTAATTGAATATTAAATGGTTAATATTAAAAGTAATTAGCAAATCTTTCAAAACCGAAACCAATTAGTACCTGCAACGAAGCAGAACTTGAACGTTTAGTATTACAAATAATTATTTCTAATATCTTTTGAGAAGTTCATAGTGATTTGTTGTAAGAAACATTAGATCAACCATTGAAGGAACTTGAAACTTAAAAATCATATTTGATTTGATTTTGAGTAGCGTGATTAAAATATCGGTTGGCAACTGTAACTACATGTTGAGCCAGTTTGGTCGAGACTTGGAGCTGATTAAGATCGACATTTCAGTTGAAAATTGAAGAAGAACACAACTACAGTAATAATCGAAGAAGAACATTGTTACCTAACACTATACTAATATACTATAGGAGTATATAGTTATACTACAACAATACACCATTATAGTATATAACTATATTGTTGTGGTATACTATAATAATATGCAAGATATTGTTACAATGTGTTGTAATAATATACAATATACTATAATAGTATACTTATTACCCATAAATTCACTTGTCTTTTTCCTTTTAATTTATTTAAACTTTTACCTAGTGTGAGCGGCAAATTAAAAATGCCAAAAAAGTAAATTATAGTATGCTATATAATGTAACAGTATACTCTTACAATTAGATCCTTCTAGATTTTTTTAAAATTTTTTTTTTTGACGACTGATATTATTTCAGTTTAATAATTGAATTAATTTTTTTTAACTCTTTGCATAAAATTGTATACCTTATTGGTATAACTATGTACTATATTGATATCAAATGTTACTTAATATTTTTATAGTTGTTTTAGCTACATTTAATTAGTACACAATTTGATATTTCTTTAGTAATAATATTTTAAAAAAAGTAAAAATACTAAATAAAGTTAGATTATAAAGAGAAAAAGAATATAAAAAAAGAAGTTAAATGAAATTGGAATCGGATAAAAGAAAAAAATAAGAATAAAATAAGAAAAAAGAAAAAGAAAAGAAGAAAGAAAAAAGAAAAGAAAATAAGCATAGAAATAAAAAAGAATTGGAGAATAAAAAAAAATTTCCCACAAAATCTACTATGGATAGAAAATATAATTAGTTTATGAATACAAAAATAAATAAATAAACTAAATAATTTTATTTTTATGGATAACTATATCAAAATACATTTTAAAAGTGAATAAGTTCATAAGCAACTAATGTTGAATTTTGAGCCCATACTTTTAGACAACATACATACACAACAATGTTATAAGTGGCAGAGTAACCTCGTTATCACAATCCATTAAAATTTAGTCTTTTGTTGCTTCGATTCATTAAAAAAAAATTCAATAGTAAAAAAAAAGATTGGATCTATCTACCTTTTAACTTGATTATGTGAAGATTTTCGGGTTTTGAAAGTAAGACAAATTACATTTTGACCATAATTTTTTTATATATATTTTAAATTTTTTTAATTATTAATTATTATGACTTGTAGTATTTTTTAATATAATTTTTAAATATGTAAATTTTATTGATAAAAATTAAAATATTTTATGTTGTAATGTGTGGCTAAAATTAAAATTTAAAATTTTAAAAAGCGAATAGTGTCACATAAATTAAGACAAAATGGAATATTATTTTGTATGTTTCAAGTGGCCATTTACAAGACCAATACACAGTTGTCAAAAGGATTTCAATCAATAAATTTTCTGGATAACAAAAAAAAGTGGAAGATTTAATAACAAAAGCAATTATTGGTTTGAATCAAGTGGTGTACGATAAAGTGAAGTTGAAGGTTGAAATTATATTGCATGATTAGATGCTTTCCTATTGAATTTTTATTTCGAAAAAAATTCGCATCAAAAGATGCTTTATTATCAAAGGTAGGACATATGCGAAGGTTTTGATAATGGCCACTCTCATGTGACTAGTTCTTAACCAAAAAAACACTAAAGCCGACAATCAATTTCTAGCCAAGACAAGATGGACATGGTTATAATTGAAAAGGTGCCTTTACGCAAATAGCCTATCGGATTTATTTTTTAACCTATATATATAAATTATATATTAATTATACAATTACTGATTATTTTTAAATTAAGCAGTTAAGTCATCGACTATTTATATTAATTCTTCTAATAGAAATGGCCGAAAAGGGCATCAATGTTTTCCTTTAAAAAGACGGGATTCCATTGGTTATATATCTATTATTCCATCCTAAGCCACAAATGTTGCTGATGTTATCATTTGCATGTATTATTTGGTTTTTGGCTCTTATAAAATGGAAATATCCCAAAAAAATCGTTTTCTAGTAGGGTAGTTTATCACCTTGATACTACTACAATTGTTTAACTTACCATAATAGGGTCTCGTTTGATTCTCCTTCAGTCCTTCTGAATTGGTTAACGGTCTGATTTTAGAAAATAATTAAACTTGTTTGGATTTACTTTTGGAAAACTAATATATATTTAAACTTTAAGGTTCTAAAAAAGCATCACCACTGTCCTAAAAATTGTACATGCTTTCATGTTAAAAATAGAGAAATATCAACTAAATATCTTTATTCTCTTAATATTCTCTCCAACAAACAACAACAACGACTACCCAGTATAGTCCCACGAGTGGGGTCTGGGGAGGATAATATGTACGCAGGCCTTACCACTACCCGATAGGGCAGAGAGGCTGTTTCTAATCGACCCTCGGCGAAAGATCGAGAAAAGGAAAATAAAAACAAAAACAAAAGGAAAAAAAAAAGCATTAGTGACTCCAGAATAAACCACAAAAAACTGACATATCAAAGGCCAAATTAAACAAAGCAGCAGCATGAACAAAAGGAATTAGTAATTCTATGAGTACTCACAGAGATATTAACCTATCAGAAACCCTCCCCCACCTCGACCCATCCCTATCCCGCAAAATAATAAGAGTCCTTAACCTACAACCTTGATACTAGACATCTAGACTTTCCTATCAAGAGCCATGTCCTCGGAAATCCGCATAATAGTCATGTCCCGCCTAATCACCTCCTCCCAATACCTCTTGGGCCTCCCTCTGCCACGATTTGCGCCAACTACCGACAGCCGCTCGCAACTCCTCACCGGAGCATCGGGGCTTCTCCTCCACACATGTGGGAACCACCTGAGTCTCGCTTCTCGCAGTTTCTCATCCATTGGGGCTACCCCTACCATTTCCCGAATAATCATTCCTCACACTATCTAACATGATGTGCCCACACATCCATCTGAGCATCCTCATCTCCGCTACCTTCATTCTCCGGATATGGGAGTTCTTCATTGGCCAGCACTCAGCCCCGTACAATATTGCTGGTCTAACCACAGCTCTATAAAACTTTCCCTTGAGATACTGTGGCACTTTCTTGTCACACAAGACTCCCGGCGCAAGCCTCCATTTCGACCACCCGACCCCTATTCGGTGAGTGACATCCCCGTCGAGGATCACCGACCCAAGATATCTGAAACTCTCCTTGGCGATGACCTGAGAACCAAGCTTCACGTCCCTACCAGCTCCTTCTTCGCTAGGCTCGGAGCTAAACTTGCACTTCAAGTATTCAGTCTTAGACCTGCTTAATATTCTCTCCAAGAATTTTAATAATCTTTTTATAGTTTTATTCAGGAAAAATAGATCTAATTTCTTGTTTGGTCCGACTTCTGAGCAATAAATACCACTAAGCTTTTAATACTAAAATATAAAGAGGAAAAATGTTTTTAAGCTTTATAGGAAAACAAGATACTAAGTACTTAGTAGGAAACTTTTAAGGGGGAAAAATAACATAAAAGTTCTTGTGCTTTTCAATATCTTTCCAACTTATTTGAAAAGGATAATAAAATGATAGACTATACAGTCTCATTAAAACTTGCAGAATATCTGAGGAAACCTATAAACTTTGTATCCAGAATTAATTAATTAAAGAAAAAAAACAAGAAAATCATATACTACTAATCAATATTAAAAAAAGAAAAAGAAAAGAAAAGTGGAAAAAGTTTCAAAGCACAAGCTGGACCCAACGTGCCACACTTGGCACCCCTTGGTTTACTGCAAATACCATATAATACCCCGGCGGCGCCACCCTTCCATCCGGCGGAGCCGTACATCCGATCCTATATTTTCCGGCAATATCAGGAATAGCACTAGTTACTCTCAATTTAACAAGCCTCTGCCCTTGAGAAAACGAGTGTGTAGAAAACGGAGCACTCGCAAAATTCACCTCAACAATCCCAACTACCGGCAGCTCCACTGTCACCGCCACCTCAAAATCCTCACCGTACTTCACCTTTTCCGGCGACTCCACCAAAACCGGTCGAATATTCGCTTTATCAGCCGCTAAATACTCCGGAGAAAACGCTTCAATCCGTAACTCCGTTGGAAATTCAGTAGCAAACTTGTAAAAGAAATGCGGGTTACTTCCGGCGAGCAAAATTCTACCGTCCGGCAGTAAATTTGCCGTTGAATGATACATTCTTGGGACTGTTCCCGGTGTCAAAGTCATAAAACGAAGTCCTAAAGGTTCACTTGGCCTATACAAAACAGGATTCAAACATGGATTTGATGCCATTTCAAAACCTTGAGTTCCAGCTTGAGCTCCATTAATAATAAGAATATCGCCAGTCGGTAACATTACCATATCACCCATAATTCTAGCAAAAGGCATATCTTCCATTTCCCAAACTGGGTTTTCTCCAGTTGCTTCAATTCGACCACAGCTCCCATGAGCAGGTGTATCACTATTCCTTTGTAAATACGCACCGAATTCAGCTCCACCGCAAATTACAATTATAGCAGAGGAATAATCCTCTGTTAACGCTAACATTGCTGACGATCCAGCTGATGGGTAATTTCTTGGTCCACCCTCTAGTATTGGATAATCTTTTACCACTTTATTTGTATTATAATCGTACATTACAGCTTTATTGTTAGCGAAAATGAAGAGATGACCGTTGGGTAATAAATGAACATAAGGATAAAGATTATCATGTTGATTGTCTTCAGCTTGAGTTAAGAAAGGGAATTCAAAAGCTCCTTCTTTTCTCGGTGGGAAGTATTCAACACTATTAGCAGCTCGGCCACCGACAATTATGATTTCACCGTTTGGTAGTATTTGGTTAGTTGCATACCATCTGCCTTGTGAAAGTTGAGTATCTTCAAGTTCTTCCCAATCGCAGAGAGAGGTTGAAGGTTCACAAGGTGTGAATTTTCGAAATTTGCGGAAGCCATCGAGGTCACCGCCGGTGTGAAGAAGGGTGCCGTCGGGGAGGAATTGGCCGGAGGAGCACCACGTGTCGGTGAGGATCATGAGAGGACGAATTGAGTTTGTTTGTAAATCGAGTAGAACAGAGTGAGCGTAACAGTCTTTTTTCAAAATGGGGTCGTTGGGGTCCACGCGGCAGCGGTGGGGAGGGAGGAGTTTACGGGAAGGACCGATGTCGGTGCGGTCAAGGAGGACGACGGTGTTGAAATGGGTAACGGCGGTGTGCATGGATGCAATTCCGGCGTCAGCGACGAGAAGTTCCCACGTGCCGGGAAGGTCGGCACGTGAGGACATAGTAAGAAAGTGGATGAGGAGGATGAAGAGGAATAGAAGTTTCGGAGTCGTCATAGGTGCAGTGAGTTGTGATCAGCATGAGAACGAAGAGTTTGGTGTCAAACAATACAGAGAGCTTGTGAAAAAGGACAACTAGAAAGAAGGATTGTTGGGGACTGAAAAATATGTAACGGACAAAAATGATATCGTATACTGTGAAGTGTGCGGATCACTGAGTGATATGAACACTAGACTCACCAAAAATAAAAAGTAAGAGGGGTTTGTAGTTGCCTAATTTAGTTTTTGTAACAACATAATATTAAAAATTTTATATTTTTTTTTAAAATTTCGTACTCAATCAAACAAGTTGGACATAAATTGAAACAGAGTCATATTAATATATACAATGGGGCTTGAAAATAGTTGCGTAAATTGTACGATTACACACAGGATATTGGTCACTATAATATCAGAGTATTAACTTTAGGTTTGTTTGCCCGTAAAGTGGTATAATTAAATTTGTATCGTAATATATAGACGTGTGAATTAACTTGATCCAAGAATATGAAATAAGTAAAAATAGAATCAAGATTATAAAAGAAATACAAGGCTGATTGTACAATGAGCCTCTCCAAAAACAATAATATGAACAATGTGAGCATATTATAGCCTTTGAGTACAGATGATTTATTGTCCCTTACAATGGATATTAATTCTCCTATTTGTAACTCTATTTAGGAAGACAAGATCCCAAAATCAAGCTCCTCTTGAAAAAGAATTAAACCGACATTGATAGTTGCATAACGATTCGGCTATCAATATAGAGATTCTTTGTAACGGATGCTCATTAAATATTGTCTTTCCGAACTGATATCTTCCTTTCAAATCTATCGGTTCCCATGCATTCGAAATTTAAATAGCATCGAGCTCATGTTTGTCTTTGATGTCAACTATTTGCTGACTCATATATATTACTTGTCTCCAGTTACATATATCACCTCGTAATTCATTCATCTATCGCTAACCAATTTACTCTTTACAAGGTCGATGTAGGAACCTCTATTGCATCTCTTCATCATATTGTTATGATTTTGCCTGCTTGCGTGGAGTCGGGAGAATATAGAAAATAATATATCTATCTGCACAAAATAAGAATAAGATTACGTACTCATTACCCTCCTCATAAACTTCAAATTCTATATCAACTTCTATAATATGTATTTTACTTTTATATCCATATGTTTCACATATAAATAAAGGAGAATAATTGACAGTAGTAGAAAGTGGACTTTCGCTTTCACATTCTAAGAACTCTAGAGGAAACCATGGAATGCAGCATGTGGTCATATTGTGCAATGTTTGGCCAAAAAAAGAAAAGAATATGAGGTAAAGGAATGGACACCATTCAATGGAGTAAAGCTGAGAGTGGAAGTTACTGTTTTTATGGTGTATGGGCCGCCATGCGAAGAATATGATTCGTTTTCCTTATTAACCATTTCTAACTTTAGGCTTTTATGACTTTAATAATATTGTAAAAATTGTATGGGGCATTTTATTTGATTATTCTCATTTAATTTATATTTATTTTTAAAAAAGTTTTAACTTGTATCCATTTTTTAAATAACTTCAGCTTCTTTTCTCCTTCTCCTTCTCCTTCTCCCAGTAAACTTCATATTTCTCCGGAACTTAACATTGATGTAATAATATAATAGCTCGATTTATCATGTGTTTCATTGGTTTGGTTTTTTTACTACTCTCTTGTGCACACAGTTAAAATATCTCATTACTCCATTAGTGGAGGAATATGTTTAACCGTTATATCCATTTATTTATTAAGTAATTTATTTGTTGATCTTTGGGATTTTTGGGATTCTAACAAGTAGAGCGTATTGTTTTGCTCAAAAGTTAAACGTTACTTTGCAAGCATAAAACAGTCAATAATATGGAAGGGTAAATCATAATCAAATATAATAAACTAGAGATATATGAGCAAAATAGTTATGATCGATCGGATATTGTAAAATAATGAACTTAAGAACAGTTGTTAGTCAGAGTTAAGAAGTAGAGAGAAAATCAGAGAGAATGAAAGAATTGTATTATTAGATAATAACACTGATGCCTTTTACAATGGGGAGGCCCCCTTTTATATAAGAATGTGCCTCCCTTAAAATAATAATAAAGATATTTGAATGCGATCGACGTCCTCTTAGCGAGGATGCCTGACTCAGTAGTGTCGTCTCCATCCTCACGTCCGAACCACGATCCCGTTGCAGCAGATACACGTTCAAAGGGCGTACCATTTGACGTAAAGACGTGCAAGATTAAATTTGACCTCATACAGTTAGTCCCTCTACTCTTGGAGGCGTATTCAATAGACGTCTTCAATGGGTGGAAATGCCAATCTCGTTTTTTTTGGAGAATTTGACCTTATTACGAGGGCGATGACGTGAAGGGGGAAAATACATGGTATTGCCAATTCGTTGACACGTGGTCTACTTTCTGAACTGACGTCAGCGCCGACATGCGTCATGATTATACCTGCTCCCGAGATATTTCAGGAGGCGATTTGACGTTTTGGTTTTCCGAGCCCATTTCGAATCATGCCCCTTTGATTTCCATATGTTTTAGCCCTATAAATAGGAGGAATGTTCAACCATTGTTATCTTTCGAACTTTCGAAATTTTCCACTTCCCTTTTCACCTTCTTTGCAAAATACCGCTATTTTCGTGCTTTAAACTCTTCTGTTTCTATCAAAACCACTTTTCTAGTCGTTAGAACTTGATTCATATAGAAAATTACTATGGCAAAACGCGGGCAAAACAACAGAAAAGGCCAAGATGATAACCCATCTAGGGTTCCACCATCTTCGGGTGGTGGGAAGAAGGCACAAAAACCTCTCGTCCCTCTCAGTGTGGACAATATTCTTCCCAAAGAGATTCGTGCTCGAAGGGATTTCCGACCAAGAGCCTGACTCCTCCTTGGGACCATGCCGAGTTTCTACAATCGTATTCGGACAGCCTACAGGAGACATACCAAATTCCAAACTACATAGTGATGGAGCCGGCCGGGACAAACTATATCAATGTACACTGGCCAGGATTTTGCACCATTTATGAATACCCATTCCTAGTTGGGTACGGTCTTCCGGTTTATCCCCTTGTGGAGGATCTTTGTTGCTTCTACGATGTATGCCCGGCTTAGCTCACTCACTACACTTGGAAGGTGTGTTGCATTATGACCACATATGTGACAAGGGTCGGACACAGCATTTTGGTCCATCACTTGTTGCAGTTATTTAGCCCTAGCTATATGAGGGGCTCTATGCTGCAATTAAAGAGCTGTGGCATGAGGGGCCTGGTCGTGACGGTCGATGACAAGACTAATCGCCACTTCTGGCGCAAGTTTTTCTACATCAGGACAGAGCACCTGGTGTCAAACCTTGAAGGATTCCCAGAGAGGTGGAATCCAGAACGTGAGTGTCTCTACTCGACTTTAGTATTGTTTGCAACCTTTGATTGTATGATCGTTATAACTTCTTTTCGCTTTCCTTTCCTTTTTGCAGCGAGGGCTTCTTCACCCCGACCCGTTGACAACATTAGGTCATGGGTGGAGAGGATGATTCCATTGGCGGAGGAATGCCGCACTTGGTTCGCATTTCAAAATCGATACGACCCATCAGGTAGGGGTGGTTATCGGTCGGTTCGGTTCAGTTTTAAAAATTATCGATTTTGCCCATCGGTTATCGGTTCACAAATACCATAACCTGATAAACAAACCGATAAGATATTAGTTATCGGTTATCGGCTTATCGGTTATTGATCCTTATAAGTTCGATTGTCGGTTTACCTGATAAGATAAAACTAAAATTAAAAGTGTTGAACGCTGAATATTATACTGATGAACTTAATCCGCTAAACAATAGAGCTAAATACTGAGTGTTTAACAACAGAAGTGTTAAAATATTCTTGGTAGCAATAATTGGAATTCACCATATTATTCACCATATTAAAACCAACTAACAGAAGTACTGCTAGTACCGAGTTTGTATAATAGGCAAAACCAATATTTTCAATACCAACAGAAATAATAGGCACTAACAACCATAGTACCAAAGCAACTGAAGTACTGCTAACCGAGTTTGTAGCCTAGCTATTTTCAATACAAACTCGGTTAACAAACAGAAACCAAAAATCAGAAGCAAACAGAGGCAAAAACTAGAAGTAAACAGAGGCAAAAATATTGAGCAAACAGAACTATTAACAAGAAGCAAACAAAAAAATCTTGAGCCAAAACTTACACGATGCGATTGACAAGTGATGGAGTGAGTCTACGTTACTGGCGAAGAAATAGTGAGGCTCAGGCACTGGCGTGGCATCTGGCTGAGAACTGGTGGTGAGTTTGAGAGTTAAGGCTTAGGCACTGGCATTACACGATGCGATTGACTGTTGAGTTAGGGCTGCGGCGAAAACAGAATGAGAGAGTCAAAGACTGAATAAATTGAAGAGGGACGGGAATTAGTAAAATAAAACCCTAGTATATACTTAAGGGTAGATTAGTAAATTACTTCATTATTATTAGGTTATCGGTATTTACCCAATAACAAAAATGCAAATTGAGACCGAACCGATAACCTAATAAAAATATTTTTTACCCCGTTACCGAACCGTTAACCCAATAACCCAATACCGATAACTTAATAAAGATCTAACGGTCTAGGTTATTGGTTTTACCCGATATACGCCCACCCCTACCACCAGGTAATGCCTGGCCACGGTCTAGAGGTTTCATTAGGTTTCGTTGCTAGACCTATCTTATATTGGTAGGTCGGAGCTCCCCTAGGAGGACGAGGCAAAATATCGCAGCCTCGTCGATAGTGGGGACCGATTCTGAGGATGAGTACGTGCCCCTAGATTTTCCTAGTGAGGGCGCACTAGAGGTTACTCAACCTGAGGGTGCGCCTATGGCTGAGTCCACAAGCGAAGCGACTTCTTCACCATTATCCCCTCGCTTCGTGGAGGAGACTTCTGAAGGCGAGGAGCCACTGGAGCGAAAGAGGCACCTATTGATGCTTGGCAATGGAATTGCCATAGAGGACGAGAGGGAAAGTGAGCCTTTTCCAGTGTCGAGGCCAATTCTAATGGCCGATGCTATTCGCTCGGGGAGGTCGGCCCCCAGTGGAGGGCGATTCTTGATACTGCCCCAGTACGTGTCCCGGAATGTGGCACGTTGGTTGTTGAGGCGGCATATGATGAGGAGAGGGCAAGTCTTGAGACAGCCCCCACGATCGCGGATGCATCAAGGAGGGATCGGGCCCGTGTGGAGATGATGGCGGGTGGGCCTAACCGCCAAAGTTTTATCCCAAGTGGATACAACCTGTTGCAAAATAGCGAGCAGGCTGCAACAGATATGTCCCTGCTGTGTGCGGCCGCCGAGCGTGAGAGTTTAAAAGACGTTAGCGATAGGGATTTATCCCAAAGGGTTGCCGGTGCGGCTTTGCATGTATACTCTATTCTTTTATACGTATTATAAAGTGAACCTTGGTGCATGCTAATTTCTCCCTTTTTATCGTTTCTTCAGACCCTCGTTTTGGAGGTAGAGAGGGGTTGGCGAGCACGGGGGAAGGTTGTCGCCCTTAAAGTGGTGGTGAAAAAGTACAAGGAGTGTCGCGCCAAACATCAGATGCTGGCGGACCTATTCTCCCAGGACCCGCAATTTCAAGTTTTTCGTGTGGTCTTGGAGCAGTTATAGGCTCAAATGCATAAACGAGTAGATCGGCTGGAGGAGGTGGATGATCAGCCGATGGTCGTCTTGGCTAGGAATATTGAACTGGAGACTTCTCCAGTCAAAGGAGGATGAATTGGAGATCAGTCATGGGGTAGAGGCGAAGGCCGCTAATTTGCGTGCCGAGGTTGACGCCTTAACCGCCGAACTTAATACCAAGACGGCTGAAGTTGAGGCTCTTGAGCAGGCGGCTGCGTGTAGGTCAGATGACGGCGTGCCTGGTGAGGCACGGGAGATGTGTGTGGTACTAGAAATCTTTTTTGCTACTTATACTTTTGTTTTATTTTTAAATATTTTATTATCATTTTTATTCTAACTAGTATATATGGAGATTTAGTTGCCGTAAATTATGTTTTCTTGCTCTATAACTGGTTGTACTGCTAATGGTAGAGTATGTATTGATATTTATAGGGAAAGAGATCAAGGTTTGCATGACAATCACGTATTGATTCTTAGAATCTGATTATGTAAGTTACGGTACTCAACAACAGTCAATATTATATTTAGTATATTAGATCAAGTGACAATTGATATTATTTTAGTTTAATAATTAAATTTAAAAAATGAGAAAAAAAAAATAAAATAAAAGGTATATTATACTAGTATATTAAAAAGGGTGCAAAAATATCTACATATCAATTATTTTTCTTATTATATAAAAGGGGAATAATAAAGAATATTAAAAATGATAAATAAAATTAGATTATAAAGAGAAAAAGAAAATAAAAATATCTAAATGAAATTTAAAAAGGAAAAAAGAAAAAATAAGAAGAAAACTTGTAAAAAAAAAAGAAGAAAAAAAGAAGCATAGAAATAAAAAAGAATTGGAGAATAAAGAAAAAATTTCATTACAAAAACTACTATTGGTAGGAAATGTAATTACTTTATGGGTAGAAAAAAAATGGGTAGACAAGGATAAATAGTTTATTTTTGTAAGTAACTGTGTCAAAATCTCCTTAATATAATGTGATATTGTTCGCTTTGGGCCAAACCTACACATTTTTTCCCAAAAAACCTCATACCATAGTGAAATCCCTACACTTTATATGTGGACTCTCATTTTTTTCAGCTACCAATGAACTTTGTTCGAATATCCAACACAAACACTAATAATTGCTTCTATTGCTCGGACTGATAACCTATAGGTCATGCGAATACAAATTAATCGTTGAAATGTTGAACCTTGAAATTCAATATTTGAATGAAATAGAAACTTCATAGCCTTGATATCAATTTTCACAATTAAGTTAGAGATTAGCACAGATGTCGTTGTCAGATAATATACTCTATTATTCTCGGTGGGGACACTCATCCTAAAAAGAGGACAAAATGTGCAAAATTCCGAACGAAAAAATAAATAGAATGAGTAACTCAGAATAATTGCAATTTGCAAACACATCATAATTGTTTGAAATGATAAAACAGCATATGCTTCCATCAAAATGACACCATAAGGGCACAAATACCACGCCTTAAGCAAAACCAAATACGAGTGTGTCATAGTAAACTATAGATTAGTTTAGCTACTTAGATGCCAGACCGCAGACCACAAAAAGAAAATTAATAACCAAGCAATATAGACATAAAAAGAAATGGAAATGACAGAAATTAGGCTTGCTAGAATTAGGAAATGTCAAATGAATAACTTGCGTGGTACAGTGAATGTGACTGCTCTTCCCTTAACCATAGGTCTCGGGTTCGAGCCCTGGGTATGGAAAAATCCTTGGTAGGGAGCGCTTCCCCCCACAAGGGACCCTACGCGGCGCGAACCCGGATATAGTCGGGCTTCAATGTGGGTACCGGACACCGAATGGGAAACCAAAAAAAAAAAATTCCGAATATTCCTGAAAACAATTTGCTAGGAGTACAATATTTATTAATTGTTTATGCAAGTTGCACCAGTGGTCTAGTGGTAGAATAGTACCCTGCCACGGTACAGACCCGGGTTCGATTCCCGGCTGGTGCATTTCTTTTTACAATTCAAAGATCATCTTTTTGCATCTTTGGTTGTTTTTCTCACCTACAGTCTAAGCTTGATCCTTCACATGCCTCAACCGCAAGCCTAAAAGGGACATGTTCAATAGAGCATTTATTAAAGTACAAATACAATTGTTATATACCATTAAAGTACCAAGCCCCGTTAAGCAAAAGCAAAAATCTAAGAAATAATCTATACGTAATTTGACAATTAGCTAGAGTTTAATCATAATCCTATAATTGAAAAAAAGAAAGAAAAAGAATCTGGCATTTACTCTTGGTTTTAAACTTTCGATGAGAACATGATCATATCCGCTAATTTGTGTACCTTCCTCCTCTTGTACTAAGACTCCACTTACCGACTCCACTTATCGTCATTTTGGATATCGCCAAGTAAAAGTATAACTGCTCATCTGCCTTCGTAGTATACAACAAGGGTGGACTCAAAATGTACTGTTTGGGTTCTTCCAAAGCTAGTTGGCACTAGAAGGTCCAAGAAAAGTTATTCTTCTTCTTCAGTAGCGAGAAGAACCGATAATTTTTGTTTGAGGACCTTGATATGAACCGGCCTTGGGCGACGATGTGTCTGGTTAGTCTCTGAATGACATTGACACTGTCCACCATGGTGATTCTTCTATAGCTTTGATTTTGACGGTATTGATCTCAATCCCTCGGTGGGACACCATGAACCCAAGGAACCTCGATATGAATTCCCTAATAATTTCGTTATCTCTTTGTTTTACCTTGAAAAGGTCTGATTTTCTAGTTTTGACCTTGATGGCCCCGACATGCGCTTTCACAAAGGCATCTGCAAGCATAACAAACAAATCAATAGTATTTGGGGGTATGTTTTGATACCATATCATTGTTCCCTTTGACAGGGTTTCTCTGAACTTTTTTGACAAACCCGATCTAATCTCGTCATCCTCCAAGTCATTTCTCTTGATGACACACTTGTAGGAGGTTACGTGCACATTTGGAGATGTGGTCCCGTTATACTTCAAAATATCGAGCATGCGAAACTGTTTCGAGATTGGCTTCAGTGTCGTGCTTAGAGGGAAAGGCTTATAGACAAATTTCTTGGAATCCATGCCCTTCAATATCGGGAATGCTCTTGGGATTTTATCAACTCTAGAATTATAGGTCCCAACTTTTTTAACGTTAGACTCAATTTTCTTCTCCCCCGATTCCTCCCACTTAGTCAGTTCCTCAAGCACTTTTATTATCTCGGGGTTGGCACTGTGCTCATCACCTGACTTTTAGTGACTTGCTTATTTCTTTAGGTGTTTTCGGGGATGGTTCAGGCTTAACTATGCTGGGGTGCGGCTTTGATTCTATAGTTGTGCTATCGCCGCCTATTAGGCCTATAAGATTTCGAATATCACCCGCATATTGGTTCAATCGCCTTCACCTTCGGGCGTACCTCAAGTCGTTGGTCGGGCTCCTCTACAAACGATGTTCTCAGGGTTGGTCGGCAGATTGATGTCGATGGCCACATGTGAGTTAGTATCGATTGGGTATGAAAAAGAGACTCCATAGAGACCAGGAGGCGGCACCTCATTGCTAGGTACTATATTATTATTATCACCATGATGGCCAAATTCAGTATCAACGTTCACGTGAGAAAATTGAGAGTTGGACATTCTTAGGTAGATCTGAAATTAAAATCTCAAGAGCAAGCATAAAATATAGCGTGTTATGAAAATGTGTATCAAACTACCATTATTATCCTTAGCCCTACGGTGTTGCCAAATTGTTTACCCTTAAAAATGAACAATAACTGAATTTATACGCGGGTTTAAGGATATGTGGACTAATTTAATATAAGTGATTTATGATGTTAGCTAAATAAATTAAAGATAGAATAAACAGCTAGCCAATAGTGATACTAAGTCCAGGCTCGGTTAAAAGCTTAACAAGAAGCATGCCTTTGATTCGTAGCCAAAAAAATATATAAAAAACTATGAACAAGAATCTTGGTATGCATGTTACCATATGTTTATTAAATAATAAACTTTCCCTTTATATAGTAGATGAGTTTTACCCTAAGTACAATCATAACAAAAGTAAAAATATTCCTTTTCGCTAATCACTTATCTTTTGCCTATACGGGTCAAGATCTACACCGTGATATCCGGCTAGACACATATATCATGGCCCTTTATTAATCGTGTTGTTTGGCAATCCTTTCCAAGGTCTTGGAGCTCGAACCCAGTCCGGGGGCATGGTCTCGATGGCTTCGAGGACATGTGTTTTGTTTGGGCCTTGATACGAGAGGCCCCCAACTTCGTTGTGATTCCTTGTAGTTATGTCATTGCTCTCCACCGGGAGATCAAGGTGCTTATTAACCCCAAATTTACTCGTAAAAAATAAAATAGACTATCACTACAAAAGATTAATTATATTGATAGCGTAGAAACTTTTTTACTGTCAATATTTATAATTCAAATCCTAAAGTATAGACACAAAGTTTAGTTGACTTAAAAATCTCTACTTTTAAAATAGTAAAATTACCACATATCCAGCAAAAAGCATTGCATGTAAATAAACAAAAAATGATGAATTAGGACATCACTTAATCACCTATTGTTAAAGCTTGAATAGACAAATTCAAATTGTTGAGAGGGTATAAATAAACTACTTACTACGTAATCAAAGTATGACGAATTTGCACTTTTAGCCACAAAAATACCAACAATTTGTTTTTAGCCACAAAAATACCAAATTTGTTATTTATGTCATCGTAATATATTGTTAAGCATATATAACCTCCAGTTAATTGATATTTATACATTTTAATACTTCTACTTGCTAATCTTCACAATTTTAATGAACTGTTACTGAAGTACTGAACTATCACAAGGACTAAATGTATAATTTAATAAAAACTGAGGGATCAAAACTGCCACCAAATAAAATTCCATTTTATTTTATTAATAAATGTCTGAAATAACTTAAATAGAGCCCCTTTCGCTCCCGTAAAACCCTAGCAATTTCTGCAAGGCAAAGAAGCAAAGACTTCCATAAACCCTAACTGCAGCTCCCTCCTTTTCAACTCTCCGCCACCATGGTACTCTCTCTCTCTCTCTCTATGCCTTTTTATTTTATTTTTGTGTGTGTGTGTGTAATTGTTGGCAATCTTCATTTTGGTTGGTTATTCTGTTATATCCCTAAAAGCTAATGACTTTTTTCACTTTGTGAAAATGTTTAACTGTAGACTACAGAAACAGTGAACCCTAAAGCATACCCACTTGCGGATGCGCAGCTTACTACAACGATAATGGACTTGGTTCAACAAGCTGCCAATTATAAGCAGCTTAAAAAGGGTGCTAACGAAGGTTAGTTACTATTTGGAAAAATTCAATTTTTATGTCATTTTTATTGTACGAATTGCTTATTGATATAATGGAAAACTGGGTTTGGTTTTGTTTCAGCCACAAAGACACTAAACAGAGGGATCGCGGAGTTTGTTGTAATGGCAGCTGATACAGAGCCCCTTGAAATCCTTCTTCACCTCCCACTCCTTGCTGAGGATAAGGTAACAACATTTTTTTTCTTTCTTACCTTTTTTGGCGTATTTATACACTATGGAGTTTGGACTGTCAAACTCATGCATAAAATGCTTTGATTGCTTATTTATAAATCACCAACCCCAATTCGTTTGGGATTGAGGCATAGTTGTTGTTTGCTTGCTTATTTATAAAAAGAAAAATAAAATTCGCTTTGGTTGCTTAGTAGCTTGATTACTTGAGTGAAGTGCAGTTTTTATTTGATAGCTTAATAGCTTTGCGTCTTGAATGAAGGGTTATTCTTATTAACTCAGCTAATATCAAAATGAGAAAGTGTTTAATATTCTCTTACACGGAATGCTATTTCACCTTGTTTTGTGATATGGTTACCATCTACCAGGGACATATAAGGATACTGTACTGATATTTGAGGATATCCATGCTGAAAAGGTTAAGTACAGGACAAAGAGTTATAGAATAGGCAAGCTGGATTCAGTCTCTTATCCTCTGCAGTACTGCAGTACTGGTTATCAGTGAGATTGGCTTTCTATTTAGCAATATAAATGCCTCTTACCTGACCCCCAACCCTGCCTGCGACCCTCCCCCCTAAAGAAAGGTTCTGTTGATGGAGAAAGTGGATTCCAGCCACATAAGAGTTTGTATGTAAACAGAGTCTTCTGGCTGTTTCTTGTGTTATTCTTTTTTCTGATGTTTACGCTTTATTTGGTTTGGAAAACAATCTAAACCAAGAAGACTGAGCATGTGTATGCAAACTCTTATACCTCTAAAAGTCTAACACATAGGTTTTCCGGCTCAATTTCTTTGCATATTTTGAAATCTTTGTGACTTAGTAGTTCAAATGAAGTTCCTTGTCAGTCTATTTGAAGAGTTATTCAAAGATAGGTTCTTTAAATATGCTTGGAGCCATGAACTTCCATTGTCATGTAGTTGAGCACATTAAATTTTCAGAAGGGAAAAATTCTAGGATTTTAGAAATGTGAAGATAGGTAATTTTTTTGCTGGAAGAGGGTAATTACATAAGTTTATGATTCTTTCTTTCGAAGTGTTTGGAAGACACTGCTTTCGAAGTGATTTTGTTTTTTCCTGATTTTTTCACAGGTTTTCTGTTAGTGATAGGTTACACTTAAATTCTAGTATGTCTTCGAGTGAATAGTGTTATTAGTCGTGTGCATATTTAAATTAACTTTCCCTGCTTTGCTGTTTCGACCATGCTTATTATACTATCAAACTGCAATTCCTCCTCATTTTGGTACTAATTAGCCCTGCTTTTGGTAAATAGAATTGCGTCTGAGTGTCAATTTTAATTCTTTTATTCAAGAAATGCTGCTAATTGCTAAACTTTTCTTATTGTTTCTCTCAAATTTTCAGAATGTTCCATACGTTTTTGTTCCCTCGAAGCAAGCTCTTGGTCGAGCATGTGGTGTTACTCGACCTGTGATTGCTGCCTCTGTAACAAGCAATGAAGGAAGTCAGTTGAAATCACAAATTCAGCAATTGAAGGTAACGTCGTGAAGAATTTCTTTTCGATTATTTCTAGTTCGTTCCTTTATTTTAATACCGAAATGGATTTTCTCTTTTCTTATGATGCAGGATGCTATTGAGAAGCTTCTTATCTAAATCTTGAGCCTTTTCAGCATGAGGGGCCTCATGATTTCTAAAAAGTGGATTGAGTGGGCTTTGACTGAAGCAGTTATTTCCTCTCTTTTTTTCTTTTTTCTTCCTTTCTCATTTTCCCTTGTCTGGTTACAATGACTTTTTATGAGTTATGTTAAGATAACCTATTATGCTTTGAGAAGGTTAAATCAAGTTTACATTACCGTTTAGCCCGAGTTTTCATGTATCATGTACTATATCTTTTTAAGGGTATAATGGTTTTTAGAAAAATCATGTTGAGCCAGCACTGACTTACTTCACTTGGTTGAAGATTTCTCGTTCCGGAGAGAGATCAGTTCTAGACTCTTGTTTGCGTGCATCAAACTCTGTTGAAGTTAGGGAAAAGCTGGCTGGCTGACTTCTACCCTGTTTGGCCAAGCTTCTTTTTGTCCAAAAGTGTTCTTTTTGGCCAAAAGCCCTTTTGGCCAAAAATTGAAGTGTTTGTCGAAGCTTTTGAAAGGAAAAAAAAGTGCTTTTGGAGAAGCAGAAGTAGTTTTGGATGTAGTTTCTCTCCAAAAGCAATTTTTCAATTTTTTGAGAAGCACACTTAGCTGCAGTTTTTTAAAGCTTGGCCAAAAAGTAATTGCTGCTCAGAAGTACTTTCAAGCCATACAAAAATTGTTTTCTCGCCAAAAGTGTTTTTGAGAAAAATACTTTTCAAAATAAGTTATTTTTTGCAGCTTGGCCAAACAAGTTATTCTACTCTGCTGTAAAATTTGTAAGTTATCCATTATGTGCAGTGGGTTTAGATTTAGTTGGGCCATTTAGAATTCCTAGACTTTGTAAGTTATCCATTATGTGCAGTGGGTTTAAATTTAGTTGGGCCATTTAGAATTCCTAGACTGAGGACATATTGGAAACAAGTTCTCTAACTCACACGGATAATGTTTGCATATAATCCATCCTCTCTAGACTTTACGGGTCATTTAGAATTCCCAGGTTTGACGTAATGGCCATTGACTAAGAACCATAATGACATTCCACCCATTTTTGCGAATTTGGTGTTGCGAAATGTTTATTTGATTGTTATATAGGCTCAAGTGGTTGGGCAAAAATGTTGAATCATTCAATTGATAACCATTTCTCAACAATAAACTTGTTGAGGCTGGCTATATGAATTCTCAATTCCGTTCATTTTTCTTTGGTTTTAGTTATTCGTAGTTAAATCGTGTTTTCTAAGACAATTTGAGGATTCTGAAAGCTGGAATTCTTTTAGGTTTCACACTTTCATAGACTGACAGACAATTAAAATAACGACAATAGACGAAATCTTAAATAATAAGAGTTGACGTTCTCTTGAGTACACAGAAAAACTTCTATGCTGTGATTTTAGGTCTCTAGAGTTCTGAGTATTCTGAATATTAGCTGGTTGTTTCGTTGAATGATTCTTGAATTTTTTTGTATTTTTGGCCAGATCTATAAAATGCTCAACTTACTGATCAATAATGAAACTGATCATGTTCTAATCGACCAATAAACTAGCTGTTTTTGTGTTCCAAATTTCTGTCAGAGTTCATCTCACAAATTCTTGTCTTGGTTTATCAATATGCTCACACCACAATGTTGCCCCTGAACGCACACGCAAGTATATATTGTCGATAAGTAATACAAGATTGTAAGTGCATATATCATACCCATAAAGATTTGTGATTAACTATCAACTAAATTAAATCAAACAATTAATCTATTCAAGTGAATCTTAATGTATGAGTATTGAACTAAAATTAATCTAGAGTAGCAAAATAAGAAACAAAGAAACAAATGGGCGAGTTATAAAGACGAATTCAATGTAAGTGAATATTCTAGAGTTGTGGGTTAGCTAACAATCTGGTTGAGTTTTCCATTAAATCGCCTAATTAATTTATCTGGTTTATTGGTTAACAAGGTTAATATTGCTCGTAGCCTTCTCCCGAAGTACAACTCGCCTATTCAAGCTAATCTAACTCATATATTCCTATAGAATTAGAATTAACAAGAATGCATTAATAATTCCTGTATGATAACCAAGCAAGGTAATTGGGTATATTTCTATCGTAACCGCAAATCTGTCCCCTCGGAGTTAAGATCTTGCTCTACTCAATATTATATGCAATTTAGAATTTCCTCTCCCGAGTTCTATCCTAGATTCGTAGATATTATTCAATTGGTGATCAAACAATCAAATAATTAGCAAGATTGAATAAATAAATCACTATGATAAAATTATAAGAACAATTCAAGCTTCAAACTATAACGCTCATGTAGCACCCAAAACTCTAGAACTAATAAACTATGAGATTAAAGGAGGAGAAGATGAAGAAAAACTAGTTGAAAGCCTTCTCCAAGCGTGGTTTGTGTTCCCTCATATCTAGGTTTTGTCAAAAGTCCTCAAAATAGCATTTTTATATGTAATTATACCAAGTAGGGTTGGGCCCAGACGAAACATCATTTCCTGCGCGTAATAGGACTCTGGCTCTGTAAAATTTGCACAGGTGTGCCGCATGGGGCGACGCGCCATGCGGTGTGCTTGTGGGAAAGTTTAGAGAGCTCATTTTGATAGGCTGTGGGAGTTTTTCGGTAGTGGGAATCCATAAAAATACAAAACATGAAAATTGCAGCTATTTCAAATAGCTTTCCAACGATATATTGTGGAGCCCAAATGAAGTTCTGAGCGAAAAATTATGTACTTATTTTACTAGACATTATGCCGATGCCCTCTTGTTTCTCCATTTCGTTCTTAATTATCATCCCCGAACACGATCCCGACTTGAATCCTTGGACTTTTACTCAGACTTCAAAGCTCCAAATCACTTGAATTCATTCCATAATATCTACTTAGCTTGAAATCACTCGTACAACGCATAAAACACATATTTAATTCAAAACACTAGCGATTAAAGCTCAAACCCAATTAAAATGCAGTAAATTAGAGTGTAATAAGCGATTAAAATACAAAATTATAGCCTATCATACATCCCACACTTAAACCATTGCTCGTCATCGAGCAATCAAACTACACTTTATATTGACACGACCATTTTAAACAATTCTCCTAACTCATCACACCATGAATATTTAAAATAGACTAAGCACAAGAGTGTAACATTTTCACCTCAAGATTTGACTCACAAGAACCACGCATTATTCGCAACTCACCCCTTACTCTAACATAGAGGTCACTAAACTTATCTTTCCTTCATAAATCAAGGGTCCTCAGAAAACAAAAGAGAGTAGTTCAACACAATAAAATTTGAAAATATTTAGGAACTCAAGATAGAAAGAATTTACTCACTCTAGAAATAATATTCATATGCCACAAAAGATGCACCATAGACCTACCCGTAGTGTACTACTCTACTAATCGAGCTTATTCAGTCTAGGATCTAGTAGGACCTTATTTGGTTGTAATGTAGGTTGCGGGTCGGGTATGATACGTTTAGATATAATACTGACTACACTCCCTAAGCACTTTAATACATACACTTTAACATTGAAAACCCAATACTTATGTCAAACCATAACTCCACCTTCACATCAATATATATTAACTCCCCACGTCTTTAAGCACAATTACATCAAGAGTCACCACTATTATTTTTTCACAACAATACAACTATTTTTTTTTCTTTTTTTCTTTTCAAGTGGCTCTTATTTTTTCTTCAAAATACTGCACCTTTCTCCTTATTTCATTAGTTCCACTCAAAAGCCAAACCAATCACCCCACACTTTAACTTTTACAAAGTTCATAACAATTCAGGTGCTCATGAGAGGTGAAAAGGTTCAAATAGATAGTTAATTCAAACAAATGAGTGATGCTAGTAATATGGATGCCAAAGAGACATGATTACAATCTTTATATGGCTCAACAAAGAAACGCTTATATTAATGTGGATGCCAAAGAGACATAACTACTATTACGCTTTGAAAACACACTAGGCAAGTTCCATACATCAAATGCAATGCACAGAATAACACAAAATCTCACACACATATGACACATAAGTCACTCAGGATTGGACTCATCAAGATACTCCAGTCAAAGCAGTTAAGAAAAGTTATGATCATACAATTTAAGGTACTTATACAAGAGTCAAAGTATTGAGCCTAAGCGTCACAACCATAGTACTCACTATTCTCAAAGAATAACAAAATTAAAAGATATTGCTTCAATTCAATTCTAAGCACAAGTTTTCCTAGCTCTAAAAATTAAAAACTAACTGTACCCGGTTCAAACAAAACCCTTGGAAAAGAACCGCGGCACAAATAAAAACCAAGAAGGAATTGCTACACTACATACAAAAAAAATCTTTTTGTCCTTCTTCTTTTGACTTAAATCCCTCAAGAAAACTGTCTAGGTGATCCATCGTCGGGAAAAGTTTAATTTTTTTCATTTTTATAAAAATAATTTAATCAATTAAACTAACACAACTAAAATAGCATAGAAAATCACTCAGATAATCTCCTCACCCCACACTTAAAATCGTGTAATTTCCTCAATGCACACTTAAATAATAAGAGGGTAAAAGAGACTCCCTAATAGGTCGAAGGCCGAAGAATTAGCAGCTCACGAGATATTCAGACTTCTCCCATCTATGATCCTTTGTGTTGGTACCTCACTCTCAACTTCAACCACCTGCTCGTTTTTGCACTCACCTATTGAATTTTCTTCTTATGCTTATAATCTTACAAAATCAAAACAAACACTACAAAATTAATATAATAAAAAAATAAAACAGTAAATCTTGGTTACTTACCAACAAGCGCCTAATTTAACATTGCGATACGACGTGAATCATTTTTTCCTCCACCTTGAACTTATAAATTATGTTCCCCCCCTAAATTTGGCTTCAAGCCTTTTTCTATGTTCTCGGGGTGGTGGGACAAATTTAATTGGGCCAAGTAACCAATAGCGCATTCTACACTTCTTCGCCTTCAAATGAGGTATATAATTATGTCTCTCTAACACAATAAATTCCACAATGTACGCATCTTATTCCTCGTCTGCTGGCTCCTCCAAAAGCTCAGATGACTCAATTTCTACGTCATCATTCAAACACAATGTTGAAAAATACACGGAATGGGGACCAAAGCGTTCCAATTCTTGAACTGCATCACTAGTTACATCCTCATATGTACACACACTAGAGTCTTTAAATATAATATTATCTACTTTCTCATATAAGTGTGCTTTTCTCTACATGTGCATCATCAATAAAAGTATGGTCAAAGTACTGACACTCCACTTTTAACTCCTCAATTTGGCGTATAAGCTCCTTTTCAATTTCACACAACTCACGACTATTTTGTTGGATGTTAGACGCATCAACTTTTGCAATCAATTGAGCTCCCAACTCGTGAATTACAGTACCAAATTTTCTATCTCATGCCCCTATTTAGCTCTTCCTTCTATTATGTCTTTTGTCTTATCTGTAATTTTCTCACGTTGAACTTCATATATTTCTAGTTGTTCAGCTTGTTCCTTTAGCAAAGTTTGGCTCAATGTCTCCATTTTTTCAAAATTTTCTTTTGCTAGAACTTGCTATATTCATTCAATTCTTCCATATTATCCTTCATTCTTGTTATTACTGGCTTTTTCTTTTCATATCTTTTTTGAGTTCATCCTATTGCCTTGCTACTTGCCGCTAATATATGCATCACGTTCCATATTCTGCACTTTATTGCCCTTATCAAACTCACAAACACTATTAGAAAAATCATAATAAGGGCTCAAAGAAGGATAAAAAGAATTAGGACAACCATTCCAATGGCCATCTTGATCACCATACATATTACAAATATTCCACTCAAAGGATTGAGATTGCGCGCACAAATCGCTTCCCGGAATGTTCTGACAATTATTTCACCAGTGGGGCCCTCCATAATATGGATAAGGATCATCAAAATAAGAATAACCATCATTCGAATAATTTTTATTTCAAGATGCTATACTAAAATAAATAAAAAATACTAACTAAACTAAAACACAAAAATATGAATAGATTAAAAAGATTAAATGTCTAATCTAGAAAAATAGCTAATTTTAAGTCCCCGGCAACGACGCCAAAAACTTGTTAATCCCGAATGCACACGTAAGTATACGTGGTCGACAAATAATTTAGGATTGTAAGTCCAAATATCGTGCCCACAAGGACGTGTGATTAACTATCAACTAAAGTAAACCAAACAATTAATCTTTAAGTGAATCCTAACGTAGGAATATTGAACTAAAATTAATCTAGGTAGCAAAATAAGAAACAAAGGAAACTAGTTGGCGAAGTATAAAAATGAATTCAATGTGAGTGAATATTCTAGAGTTGTGGGTTAGCTAACAATCCGGTTGAGTTTTCTACTTAAATCGTCTAATTAATTTATCTGGTTTATTGATTGACGGGGTTAATATTGCTCGTAGCCTTTTCCCGAAGTACAACTCGCCTATTCAAGCTAATCTAACACCTATATTCCTATGGAATTAGAATTAACAAGAGCTCATTAATAATTACCGTATGATAACCAAGCAAGGTGATTGGGTATATTTATATCCTAACCGCAAATCCGCCCCCTCGGAGATAAGATCTTGCTCTACTCAATCTTATACACAATCTAGAATTTCCTCTCCCGAGATCAATCCTAGAGTCGTAGATAGTATTCAATTAGTGATCAAACAATCAAATAGTTAAGCGCAAGATTGAATAAATAAACCAATATGATAAAATTATAAGAACAATTCAAGCTTCAAATACAACGTTCATGTAGCATTCAAAACTATAAACTAATAAATGAGGAGAAGACCAAGAAAAACTAGTTGAAAGCCTATTCCAAGAGTGGTTTGTGTTCCCTCGTGCCTAAGATCTGTCAAAAGTCCTCAAATAGAATTTTTATATGTATTTATACCAACTAGGGTTGGGCCAGATGAAACACGTTTTCCTGCGCAAAATAGGACTGTGGCTCTGTAAAATTTGCACAGGTGCGCCACATGGGGCGACACGCCATGCATTGTGCTTGTGGAGAAGTTCAGATAGCTGATTTTGACAGGCTGCGGGAGTTTTTCGGTAGTGGGAATCCGTAAAAATACAAAACATGAAAATTGCAGCTCTTTCAAATAGCTTTCCAACGATATAGTGTGGAGTCCAAATGGAGTTGTGAGCGAAAAGTTATGTATATTTTACTAGACATTGTGCCGTTTGCCCTCTCGTTTCTTCGTTTCGTTCTTAACTATCATCCATTAATCCCAGAACACGATCCCGACTTGATTCCTTGGGCTTTTACTCAGACTTTAAAGCTCAAAATCACAGAAATTCATTCCGTAATATCTACATAGTTTGAAACTCCTACAAGGCATAAAACACATATTTAATGCAAAACACTAACAATTAAATGTCAAACTCAATTAAAATACAATAAATTAAAATGTAATAAGGAACTAAAATACTCCTATCATCACATAACAATCAAATCAAGAGTACGAGTCACAAATAAAAGTGAAAAAAACTTAAATGCGCAAGATGCATGACTTGCATTCATTTGCAGATTAAACACTGAGTGCCACCAAAAATTTCAGATGCATATTACTCCTCAATGATGTTGGAAGCGGTTAAACTAATTAAGTACTGGGTTTCAGCATAAGATGAATTAAAAGTTGTGCCAAATTTACTATTTTCTCCATCACAAATTATTTATCGTGGTTTCTAAATATGACTGTCTTAAATTATTTATCATTTTAGAAGTTCAAGAGCAACCCGTAATATTAATTATTCTTGAAGACTACAAATATTTCATTTGAATAAGCATTAAATAAAGAGAGATTATGTTTTAAGATTTAGATAAAGGTAAAATACTCAAAAATATTTTCTATTTAATACTATGTTTTTAATGGATGTATAAAAGAGAAACACGTCATTGAGATGTAGGCAGCTATAAAATATTATAGGAACTGTGAGTTTTGTACTTTGTATTTAAAGAGATGTCATGTGGCCTGTCCAAAACCACTGTGCACGTGCAACTAACAAACTCATCTCCTCCTGCTGGTTTTGAGTTTTGACTATTTCAGAGTCATCAGCTGGCCATGGCATTGCCAGCAAATCTTTTTTTTAGTCAGCTCGCTGCATAGGGTGTCCGTGTTCACGTAGAGTTCGAGAATATATACATCTCAAGTGGTGTGATATCGACCCTACTGCAAGCATTAATAGTTACTTCCATAATTTGAAGTAATAATTTATAAATCATATGGAGACGATTTTACCGTTGTTCCAACGATTCCCTTATGCATTGCTAGCAAATGTCTATGTTTAAAGCCAATGCAATAAGTTCTTAATTATGATACAAAGACAGTACACTGACAGGAAATTATACTTTATAACATACTAGTTTGTACCGTGGTGTGTCAGGTCGCGAGTTCGAATCAGCCTCTCTGCAAAGCAGGGGAAAGGCTGCCTAGAGTTTTCCTTCCACAGACACCCACGAAGTGAGTATTGAACTGGGTCGACCTTTTTTTTTTATATAATCAATATTGTTTATTTCCAAGTTTTGAATATCCACTGTTGCCCATTCTAAAGGCACTTTAGTGATTAAAATGAATAAACAAAGGGTTAAGAAGAACCCTTTGCTTGTTTTAGAATGTTAGAAATAACTGCTTATGTCTATGCCTTTCTAAAATAAAATGCAACTTGAAGTCATGGATTCCTATGCCACATAATTTCCAGCACCAAACTAGAAAATCATGTAATTTCTGTCGAGTTAAATGCTGCTCAACCTAATCACACTATCAAAAATGAACTATAATCACTCTATCAACCTAATTTTTGTACATATTTAATTTAGTGAATTATGTTCCTTATTGTGTTACAACAACAACAACAACTACCCAGTATATTCTTACGAAGTGGGGTCTGGGGAGGGTAATACGTACACAAGCCTTACCCCTACCCGAAAGGGCAGAGATGCTGTTTCCAATCGACCCTCGGCTCAAGTGAAGAGAAGAGAAAGAAGAGAAAAAGAAAAGGAAAAACAAAAGAGCATTAGTGACTCCAGCAGAAAATGTATAAACAGATAACAACACATAAAATAGTAAATTAAAAGGTATGCAATAGCACCTAATAGTAACTACCATAGGGAGTACGATACAAAACGCAAGACATCTATGGAGGGCCTTACCAAACCACACCTAGCCTCAGGAAAAAGGTACGAAAAGCTCTAAAAGCCACTATCCTACAACCCTAATTCTAGACGCCCAAATTTTCCTATCAAGGACCATGTCCTCGAAAATCTGTATTATTATATTATAATACCAACGATAACGGGATAATAATTTTAACTTTTAGGCACAGCTGTTTGGCGGTGGTGGCTCGACTTTCAGAAGTGCCATAATTTCAGGAGATGCGTTGTGTAAAGAAAGAAGCCATAGATTAAATTAGCAAAGGCCACCTCCCAAAAATAAAACTCTAACTTCGTGTCACCTTCCACATATAGTCGGATATCTTTATAATAATTATCCTCTACAATAATACTTTGCTATAATTAACAACTTCGTTTTACTTGGAACTAAATTATTATGTTACGCTATAATATATGTTTATAACAACAGTTCAGTGTAGCAACAAAAAAATATCGAAACAAATAAGATATTATAGAGATATTTGACTGTATTATTCAAAACTCGGTTATATTTCAAAGCAACTATGCATCACAAACTTAAACAAATAAACATAGTATAAATATCATGTTCCCTTCATTTAAGTCCAGATGCATTGCAAATATTCTATAGTTTTCACGTGTGACTTGGTCTGTTTCCCCTATTTTGCAGACAATTCTATAACAAACACTAAATAATTCATCAAACTCCTTTATTTTTATTTTTTGAATCAAGACAAAGGGAACTTTCCATCAAACTACATGGCTTTTAGATGTTCCACTCTATATATAGCTCTCTCTCTATATGATGTTGCAAAAGGACATTACTTAAAACGCAACTTGAGAATATCAAGAATTGATCACCATGTCTAAGAAATTTCTTCTTTATTTGATCTTAACAGAAGCTATTGCATATGTAGCAATGGCTGATACTGCAACAGCTTTTGCAAGTTCCCCAGCTCCTAGCCCGTCGTCTTTGATCCGAAAACTAGGAAAACAGCAACCTAAAGTGGTTAAATCTTGTGCTGCAGCTGCGCCTACACCACAGAAAGGAGAAGAAAAGAAGGCTAAGGAGGTTGGTTCTGAAAATGAACACAATGAGATTGCTCAATCACAGGATATTCATATTGAGAAGAAAAACCAACACCATTCAATTGACAAGTCTTTTTATGGAGGTGGAGTTATTCTTGGGGGTTTAGCCACTGCTTTTTTTGTGGCTATTGTTTGTTATATTAGAGCAACTAGAAGGAAACATGCTAAGCCTAGTGCCTCCTCAGCTACATGATTTGAGTATACAAGAAACATCCCCTTTTGGTAGAAAATTGTAAAGATAACCATTACTCACTTCTGATTTTGCATGTATTCTTGTATAAAATATAGATATTTTCAACTTCTCTGCCTCTACCTACCTTTGGTCTTTTCATCCGGAATCCGTAATTTTACATTCTCTATAATCCTTGGCACAACATTTTTTAAAAAGCAAACAATTTGTTACATTTTCTACACACTAAAATTCTTGTGTTTTTTATTAGCTAGAATTGGTTATTATTTCTGGTGAAACTTATGTATAAATTTTATTTTATTTTGACTCTCTTTGATGCCATTTTGGCTAATTTGTCAATCTTTGATGAATTCACCTGAAAAATTTGTTAGCTGATTTTTTGGTTCATTGTCCAATCAAGAAAACATTATTATCTATTTTCATCCAACTTCTTTACCATTTTCTGGAGTTACAAAATTAATGGTGACATTCATCCATAATATATACTAAGCATATCAGCACCTTCAATTGATACTGGTCGATTTAACATCAAAAGACAGAGTATGTCCTGCAAAATGCAGAAATTTGGAAGCATGCATTAGGTAAAAATATATGGAGAAGTAAAAAGCAGATAGACTGTTTTATGAATCAGAAAAGGATTTAACTTATATAGCACGAGCGACAGTGTAAGACTTATTGTAAGAAATTGAGAAAAAGATTGTGAAATTTGCAGTGTATCCCATCATCTTTCTCTACATGTTTATATACAATTACTAACGAATCAAAAATAACAAAAAAGAAAAATATTTGGACACTTGTCATAATCTTATTGGCCTACTAATAACTAAATTATTTTTTTCAGCAACAAGCTTATATTCTCTCACATGCGGAAAGCTTCTAGTGTTGAATAAATCTGAAGGCTATTATTTAATCCATCAAGAATTAGGCTTGCATGATCCAAGGAGGGGTGTCCTTGCTCCACGTATCCAGTTCTCCAAGGGGTGTCCTTGCTCCACATATCCAGTTCAGTCAGCCACAAATATAATCTAAGATACTTAGATTATATCGAAACCCTTGTCGAAAAAAAAAATCTTTGTTAGACCTCCTCCTCCTTCTTCTTCTTCTTCTTCTTCTTCTTCTTCTTCTTCTTCTTCTTCTTCTCCTCCTCCTCCTCCTTCTCCTTCTTCTTCTTCTCCTCCTCCTCCTCCTCCTCCTCCTCCTTCTTCTCCTCCTCCTTCTTCTTCTTCTTCTCCTTCTTCTTCTTCTTCTTCTTCTTCTCCTCCTTCTTCTTCTTCTCCTCCTTCTTCTCCTCCTTCTTCTCCTTCTTCTTCTCCTTCTTCTTCTTCTTCTTCTTCTTCTTCTTCTTCTTCTTCTTCTTGGATCTCAGAAATAGGAGAGAGGTTCTTCTTCTCAACATTCCCCCTCAAGTTGGAGGGGAACATAGTTACCCCTAACTTGCTCAAAATGTCTCGATGAGAAACTCCAGAAAGAGGCTTTTTGAAGATATCAGCGAGTTGAGCCTTGGAGGGAACAAAAGAAAGGGTGATTAAGCCCTAACAGAATTGCTATTGCACAAAATGACAGTCAATTTCCATATGTTTCGTGCGTTCGTGAAAGACTGGGTTCCAGGCGATATGTATTGCCGCTTTGCTGTCAGAATAAAGAGAAATCGGTAGAGTGACTGGTGCAGAGAGATCGTCAAGAAGTCGAACCAACCAGGTAAGATCAGCAGTAACCCTTCTCATAAATCTGTATTGTGTCTCTACATAAGATAAAGAAATTGAGGTTTGCTTCCTTGATTTCCATGATATAGGTGCACCTTCTAAGGTGATGAAAAAGCCACTAACAGACCTTCGTGAATCCTTGCAGGAAGCAGTCAGCAAAAAAAAAATCCAGTAAAGAGAAAGATGGCTCAACGAAAAGTAAAATCCCTTGTCCTGGATTAGAATTGAGATACTTGATCACTCGCAGAGCAGCAGAAATGTGAAAAATACATGATTTCTGCATGTATTGACTAAGAGTGAGAACAACAAAACAAAGATCTGGCGTGTATTGGTCAAATAGTTCAACTTTTCAACCAAATGACGATAGACAGTTGGGTTTTGCAGGTATTGATCATCATTATCTTGAAGCTTGCAGGAGGGATCCAAAGGAGAGAAGACGCGAGGCAAATGTGATACATCAAATTCATGCAGCATGTCTAAGGTAAACTTCCTCTGACTCACCATAAAGCCTACTTTTTCTCTCAAAATTTCCATGCCTAGGAAATAATGAATGTTTCCCAAATTTTTGACCCTTAATTAAGTATTCAGAAAAGATTTGATCCCTTAAATCTCATCCAAATTATCACCTGTAATCAGTATGTCATCAACATAGACTGCTAGGATAGAAATAAGACTCCATGTACGCTTAAAGAACAAAGAATAGTCATTCAATAAAGAGGAATATCCCTTGAAACTTAGAGCTCAATCAAGTCTAGCATACCATTGCCCAGATGCTTGCTTAAGACCATATAATGATTTCCTCAAAAGGCAGACATGTTTGGAACTAGGAGGATCCAAACCTGCTGGGAACTTCATGTAGACCTCTTCTTAGAGGTCTCCATGCAAAAATGCATTGTTGACATCCAATTGAGAAACAATCTAATCTTTCTTGGCTGCAACAGTGAAAAGACACCTTATGGTTGTCATCTTAACCACTGGTGAGAAAGTCTCATCATAATCTATGTCTTCTCTTTGAACATCCCCCTTACTACCAATCTTTCCGTCAATCTTTCAACCTTCCATCTGATAAGTGTTTCACCTTGTATACCCATTTACAAGGTAAAACCCTTTTTCCTTTAGGTAACTAAACCACATCCCAAGTGTGGTTACCTTCTAGAGCTTTAATTTATGTATTCATTAGCTTCTACCCATCCTGGATGTTGGCAGGCTTGGGTAAAGGTGCAAGGTTCTTTTAGGGTAGAGATAAATTGCATGATATGTTGGTTATTGGGTGAGAGAGATGAAAAACTACATTCTCTTGGCTGACAAGGATGATTAAAACAGGTTGTAGCTACATTTGTAAACATGATGCTACTACATACAAAGTCTTTTAAGTAGAGAGGTTGGGTAGAGACCCTTCCTGATCTCCTCAAATGAATAGGGTACTGAGTCATAGGTGTAGGTATACTAGTATGTGATGACTCCAGTCCAGTAGAGACTTGAGTTGGGCTAGGTGAGGCTAAGTGATGAATATGTAAATAAGAAGAAGGGGTTGATGGTTATGGTAAAAAATCATCTACTATTTCATGGTCTGAGTAAGCACACTGTGTTTGATTTGGTGATGTGATTGAAAAGGTAGGTTATGTGTTAAAGGTTGAAGTTGGAAAATAGGATGGTGTGCTAAGTTGATTTTTGTGAAAGGGGGATGTGATTCATTAAACCTTACATCTCTTCACTCAAAAACGTTCCTTGTGGACAACTCCAGTAGTTTATATCCCTTTTGTTGGAGAGGATAACCAAGCAAAACACAAGCTGTTTCCCTTTCATAAAACTTCCTTCTCCCTTGTGCCAATGTAGAACCATACCATAGGCATCCAAAATTTCTGAAGTAGTCACACTTTGGTTTGTGTTGAAACAAGACTTCATATGGTGTCTTTCCTTGAAGAACTCTTGAGGGCAACCTATTCAGGATATGTGTAGCAGTTAGAATAGATTCTCCCCAATAGGACATAGACAGTCTAGATTGAAACATTAGACCTCTAGCTATTTCTAAGAGATGTCTATGCCTGCTTTCAACAATTCCATTCTGTTGGGGCGTTGGCACACAAGATAACTGATGCAAAATTCCTTCTGAAGCCAAAAATACTGCTTCCTATGTGCCTTTTCCCAATTCTAGTGCATTGTTAGACCTTATCATCCTTACCTTCATATTGAACTGTCTTTCAACCATAGACAAGAAAGACTTGAGCATAGGGAATGCATTGCTCTTAGAAGATAGCAAAAATCTTCAAGTTCCTCTACTATAATTATCCACTATAGTAAGAAAGTATCTAAAGCCATTATAGGTATTGCACTTGTAAGGCCCCCATGTATCTATATGTATGAGATCAAAGATGTGAGTGGAATTAATGGTGCTGACAGGGAAATGATTCCTTGTCTGCGTAGCCTTTGGACAAACATCATAGATAAAATTAGAGTTAGAGTCACAATGAAGGAAATCTAAATGTTTCATTGCTAAAAATAGGACATGTCCCAACCTTACATGCCAAAGCTTAACATCAGGAATATCATTAACAAGAACAATACTAGAGAAAAACATAGACTCTAAAATGGAATTTCTTCCTTTTCGAATTGAAGATACATTACTACTGAACAGACCCTTAGACTTAAGACTACTAGGATCCAAGATGTAAAGTACCTCTCTAACTTCACCAAAAGATTGTGGACTCTTTATTGAAGGGCCCTGCAACATACACCCAATAGATGTGAGTAAGACATTATATTTGAACCGAATGCAGAACCTATGAACTGACAATAAATAGTATTTGAAGTCTGGAACATGTAGGACATTATTTAGAATATGACATGGGAGAATGGACACACTTCCTATATGAGTAACAATTACCTCGAAAGAATTAGGTAAATTGATATTCAAAGGCACAGGGAGTTGAGTAAGAAACAACAAGGAATTAGGATCAAAACACATAAGTTCTAAGGCACCTGAATCTATAATCCAAGTGTTTGAATTTAGAGCTGTAAACACTGAACCTGAGTATTTTAGAATAGTACCAGCAACTGCATTGGCATTAATTCCTGAATTTCCTGCTTGTGTGACCTTTGCCTGCTTGCACATATTCATCATTTTTGCAACTCGCTCCTTGGTGAGCTGGTTCCCAAAGTTGTTGTTGTTTTCAGCAATTTGTCCCCCCTCAGTTTCATGATCCTTATGTGACAAGACTGCATTCCCCTTGATCTGATTTTGATAGTTCTTTTGATTTTAACTCAAAATCATCTGGAAATCCAATAATTCTATAACAGTCTTCTTGTGTGTGCCCTGTTTTTCCACAATAGGTACAGGATATATCTGGATTGTACCACTTCTTTCCCTTAAACTTCCGATGTGGGACTATGGTTTTGACATATTCAATAAATCTCCACATTGGCAAAAATTTTACATCTTCAATTTTCTCTCGGTAAACAATTTTGGTTGTGTCTTCATCTTCAATCTTCAGTGTTCAACAATGTTGATCAAATCCAAACAATGTTGAAACTTGACCGCAGTCACCACTTTTATTAGCATATTAGTAGGATTCTCTGTAGTATGAATTTTCTTTACCGTGACTCCACCTTCTTCTATGATTTCTCGTACGAAATGATACCGAACATCAATGTGCTTCGTCCTTGCATGATAAACTTGGTTATTCACTAATTGAATAGCACTTTGACTATCACGAAAAATTGTGATACCGTTTTGTTCAACACCAAGTTTTTTTAGCAATTCTTGAAGCCAAATTGCCTCCGTCGTAGCCTCTGTAATAGCCATGTATTCTGCCTCTGTTGTAGACAAAGTAACTGTTGACTGAAAGTAGACTTCCAACTAACTGGTGCCTTTGCAAAAGTAAACACATAACCAGTAGTTGATCTTCGTTCATCCAGACCACCCGCAAAATCCGAGTCACAATATCCAACTACAGACTGATTGTCTTCCTGCTAAAAAACTAACCCGCCATCTACAGTATTAGGAATATACCGTAGAATCCACTTCACAGCTTTCCAATGCTCCTTTCTTGGATTATGCATATATCTTCTAATAACTCCAACAACTTGTGAAATGTCAGGTCTCGTATAGACCATTGTATACATCAATCTACCAACAACATTTGCGTATGGTACCTTTGACATATTCTCTCGTCCAGCTTCATCCTTTGACGACATAGTAGTACTTAGCTTAAAATGGGGAGCAAGTGGAGTACTAGCTGGCTTAGTCTTGTCATCTATGCCAAAACGTTGTATTACTCTCTTCAAATATTCTTTCAGAGATAAACAGAGTTTCTTTGAACGTCTATCTCTTATTATCTCCATGCCAAGAATTTTCTTTGCCTCACCCAAATCCTTCATCTTGAACTCTTTCTTCAGTTGAATCTGCAATTTATCAATTTCTTCCAAAATCTTTAAAGTTATCAACATATCATCAACATATATGAGAAGATATATAAATGAACCATCTTTAAGCTTGCGCAAATACATGCAATGATCGTATTTGCTTCTCTTGTATCCTTGCTGCAACATAAACTTGTCAAATCGCTTGTACCATTGTCTAGAAGATTGTTTTAATCCGCATAACAATTTTCAATTTTGCACACCACAACTTTGAATCCTTCTGGCTGAGTCATATAGATTTCCTCCTCCAAGTTTCCATGTAAAAATGGAGTTTTTACATCCATCTGAACTAGTTCCAAATCCAACTGTGCTACCAAAGCCAACATAATTCTAATGGAGGATTGTTTTACAACTGGAGAAAACACTTCATTGTAATCAATTCTCTCCTTTTGAGCATATCCTTTGGCCACAAATCTTGCTTTGTAGCGAACATCTTTTTGGTTAGGAAATCCCTCTTTCTTTACAAATATTCATTTGCACCCAATTACTTTCTTTCCTTTCGGGAGATTGGCCAATCTACATGTATGATTCTGATGAAGGGACTGTATTTTATCATTCATGGTAATCCTCCACTTATCTTCTTTTGAACTTTGGACTGCGTCTTTATAAATGGTAGGAACATCATCAGCTGCAATTGCGGTTGCACAAGCAACTATCTCTATGTGACGAACATGTTTCGTTATTTTCCTTTTTGGCCTGCTGGTTGCTATTGATTCAAGTTATTGTTGAGGTTCCTGAGTTGGAATTCCTCTATTGGCTCTCTTTCCAGAGGATAATCTTCATTTGTTTCCTCCTCTGCTTCTTGTGTAGCAAAAATAAATTTTTCCTCAAACTCCACCTTCTTAGATACATCATCATCTTGCTTGGTATCTTTATTTGTTATCTTGTTTACCATAGCAGATTCATCGAAGGTAACATCCCTGCTGAATATTACTTTCTTTGTCATAGGACACCATAAGCGGTATTCTTTGACTCCAGAAGTAATCCCCATAAAAATAGCCTTCTTTTCCCTTGGATATAATTTTGACTCTGTCACATGATAATATGCAGTTGAGCCAAAGACATGCAAAGAGTCATAATCTACAACAGGCTTTCCATACCATTTTTCAAATAGTGTCTTTCCATCAATAGCAGCAGATGGTAGACGATTAATGAGGTGGCATGTATATGTAAGTGCCTCAGCCCAAAATTCTTTGCCCAAGCCAGCATTGGACAACATACATCGTACCTTCTCCAGGAAGGTCTGGTTCATACGTTCTGCCACTCTATTCTGTTATGGTGTATGTCTGACAATAAAGTGTAGGGTGATGCCATATTTTCACAGATCTTATTAAAACGATCATTTTTGTATTCACCTCCATTATTTGTGTGAATACACTTGATCCTCCTGCCTGTTTGATCCTCCATCATCGTCTTCCATTTGAGAAAAATTCTCAGCACTTCATCTTTGCTCTTCATTGTATAAACCCATACTCTTCGGGAAAAATTATCAACAAAGGTTACAAAATAGTGCTTCCCACCCAATGAAGGTATTTTGGAAGGACCCCAAACATCAGAGTGTACATAATCCAAAATGCCTTTAGTATTATGGATTGCTGTATCAAATTTAACCCTTGTCTGTTTCTCTTTGACACAATTCTCGCAAAACTCCAAATTGAAATCCTTTACTCCCTTTAACAATTCTTGATCTGATAAAGTTTTCAAGGATTTTTCTCCAGCATGTCCCAAGCGCATGTGCCATATCCTGGTTTCTTCTGCCTCTTTTTAGTCACTAGACGTCACTATCGCTGTCCTAATAACTGTACTACCGAGATAATGGTACATGTTATTGTTCTTTTCAATTGGACTTCATTACCACTAGTGCATTAGAGCATACTCTCATCACTCTATTTCTGCAATAATTTTGAACCCTTTTGATTCTAGGGCTCCCATAGAGATGAGATTCTTCTTCAAATCTGCTACATATCGAACATCTATTAATGTTCTGATCATTCTATCATGGTTCCTTAATCGTATTGAACCAATGACATATGAGGTAAGATGGTTGTTATCCGCTGTGTGGATGACTCCATATTTTTCTTCTTGAAATTTTACGAACCAATCCCTGTTAGGACACATATGATAGCTACAAGCTGAGTCCATCAACCATATGTCTGATGATGTTAATGACTCTATTGTAACTAATGAGAAGTCTGAATCATCACAATCAGCTAAATTTTGCTCCATAATGGCCTTTCCATTGTTATGTTTGGCCTTACTCTTTAATTTTGGACAGTCTTTCTTCCAGTGTCCTTTTTCTCGACAAAAGGCACATTTATCTTTGTTGGGTTTATATCTTGAATTAAATCTTCCTTTATTTGTCCTCGTTTGATTTTGAGGACGACCCCTCACAATAGTGCTTCTCCTTCTCCGCCCTTCTGTTTTTCTCATTTCTTTGTTCATAGCTGTACAAAGCCGAACAAACTTCTCTGAGAGAAACCTCATCATTTCCGTAGAGTGGAGTAGTTTCAAGATGCTCGTACTCATCAGGAAGTAACGCCAACAACATCAAGGCCAAATCACCATCATCATACGTTGTATCCATATTTTGCAAATCCGTGACCAACTTATTGAAACTGGTGATATGTTCATTCATCGTGGTACCAGGAACATAGGTGAAGTGAAACAGTCTCTTCTTCATGTACAATTTATTTTGACTGTTTTCTTCAAAAATTTATCTACCAGTGCTTTCCATAATTTACTAACAGAAGTTTCCTTTGTGTATGGATGTTTCTGCTCTCTAGCAAGGTAGGATTGAATGGTACCGCAAGCAACACGATTGCTAATTCTCCATTCTTCTTCTCCAATAGCATCTGGTATCTTTTCTTTAATAGAAAGATCTAGCCCTTGTTGAAAAAGGACATATAGAACCTCGCCTTGCCACATCCCAAAATGTCCAGACCCATCAAAAATTTCTATCGCAAATTTTGCATTTGACACAATTCTGGTCATAAGCGAAGATGCCAATGATGACGTATTATTGATATTTGATGTATATTCTTCTTGTTTATTGTCTTCCATCTTTGACACAAATATTATTGAATAGCTGACGACACAAATTAAAATTATTTCCTTTCTGGTGTGGAAGATCAGACTAAGCTGCAACCACAGAGCATACTCAGATAGAACCTTGACTTAGTTACCAAGATAAATCTTTTCTGATGTGGAAGATCAGACTATGCTGCAACCATAGAGCATACTTAGACAATACCTTGATTCTGATACCAATTGTTGCGGAAATCAAATGTATATAGTGTGAATAAGTCACAACTATTATACCAAAAATTATGGCAGACACTAAATAATAAATAAGACAATAAAACAATAATAAAAGAAACACTAGAATTTATGAGGTTCGGCTAATTTTTTCTACTCCTTGGACACAACCAATATTTTATTCCACTCCAAAAATACAAGTAAAATAATACTAAAGAGAGAAGATACAAATGACTTAAGAAAATAAGAAGGCAAATGAGATGCGTGTTTAAATCCTAAACATTAGGCCTCCTTTTATAGGGAAAAATCCCAAACCAAATTGAAAACCCACCTATGTGGGACTATGGTTTTGACATATTCCACAGTAAGAAATTGAAAAAAAAGATTGTGAAATTTGCAGTGTATTCCATCGTCTTTCTGTACATGTTTACATACAATTACTAAAGAATCAAAATTAACAAAAAAAGAAAATATCTGGACACTTGTCATAATCTAAGTGGCCTACTAATAACTAAATTATTCTTCTCAGCAACAAACTTATATTCCCTCAGATGCTATTCACGTGAGGGAAGCATCTAGTGTTGAATAAATCTGAATGCTATTGTTTACTCCATTAAGAAATAGGCTTGCATGATCCAAGGGGTGTCCCTGCTCTACGTGTCCAGTTCATTCAGCCACAAATATAATCTAAGATACTTAGATTATATCGAAACCCTTGTCGGAACAAAGACTCTCTCAGAATTTAGACGTTGTGAGTTTTGAGTTAAACGATTAATTCCTTTTATAATGTATCTCCCTATTTTCACATAAATATTGTATAGGGTCGGACCAGAAACACACAAAAAACATTTCCTGCTTCTTGCATACAGTGGCGGAGACAAAATTTTCACCAATGGGTGTCAAAATATAAAAATTAGATACACCAAAAAGTTAAAGGGACTATAAATATACATAAAACAAAAAATTTATTTAGCAATATAGTATAATTTTCTGAAGAAGGGGTGTTGATTGACACCTGGCTCCGCTGGTGCATACAAGCCCCACAATGGCCATTGGGACAAGAAAGGCCAAAATGATCATAACATTCATTGAACTCTAATGCTCAAGGCACTTAGTCATAAAGAAGCAAGCACTTCACATATGTTTTATTTTAATTTGATGAATCCTATATTCTTTTTGTTCCAACAAATGTTGGAGCTCGCCATGTCCGAATTGATATTATCGTTTATGTATAACAAAAGTGCAACGTGGACAAAGATCTACATGATTGTTGTGGTCTCTCTCGATTAGCAAAGGATCACACAAGTGAACCACTTACCATGATGCGGTCAGACAAAAAATTAACAACAAAGATAGACAGAAAATGATGTAACAAACAGGGAGTTTTGATTGGAGATCAAAATGTTGATGAAAATTTTATTTTAAACAAAAATTACGCCGTTGCCGGGGATCGAACCCGGGTCACCCGCGTGACAGGCGGGAATACTTACCACTATACTACAACGACTTATTGTTCACTGTAGCGTATGGTAGCTATTCATTGAATAACATACCAAGTATAAAATACTTACCACTCCTGATTTTATGATTTATCCAATGTTTCTTGGGAGATAAGCATCACAGAGTATACCTAGCTACGACAACTACAAAATTATATGGAAAATATTCTTAGAAAATACTACTATAATTATTATTTTTGGACCATAACTTCAGTGGACTTAGGTCTTTCTGTCTATTAATTTAAGAATATGATTTTCCCTCTATACCTATCACAACCATGCACCTTGCCCCATCACATGCTTAAATATAATACACATACATAATATGTAATTATGCGAAATTTCATATGTGTTTAAGGAATGAAGCAGGTTCAGAAAACCATTAATACTTCCGAGATATTCTTAGCTTATAAGGTGTAAGCTCAAGTAGATATTCACACCTAGTCAGAAAGCTATTCCTAACAATAGAAAGAGAGGAAGAATAAAAAGAATTGCTGAGAGATACAATAATGTAGACATCTTTACTTGGCCAAAGTAAATAATTTGAAATAATCAAGGGAAGAAAAGTCAATTTTGTCGTGATTAACTTAGATTTAGCGAAACTTTATTTAATAACGATACGCAAATGAAGAGTTTGAACATATAGTGATAAAAATGTGAATCTCAAAACAACTTATGTCTTTATTAAGTAAAATAAAAGTTCATATGAGCGTTAGTTCAAACTAGACCCTTTCATAAAAACGGTAAAAATATATCTGCACCAGATGTTTACATCAAACTATACTAATTTATCACGGTTAAGTGATAAAATAAGGTAAACATGTGTATTAATTTACTATGATTTTATGATAATATTTTTTGAATTTATTGAATTGATGTTAACACCCTGTGTAAATAAAATGTTTTCCCTATTACTAAAAATATCTAAAGACAAGACAATGACGTTTGAGAAACCTAAGTGTGATATAATATCAGTCGTCAAATATCTTAAAAATAATACTACTATTTGATATTTTAATATGATTTTTAAAAGTTCTCAAATGAAGGCACAATAATATTACTTGGCTTAAAATTCAAGAATTGTCTGCATTCTTTTTATTCAAAGTTTGATAAAGTGTGCATTTCACTTCCAATAGTTTTGTACCATATTCCATAAATCAGTTCAAGTGCATTTGTGTCCTTTTGAGTTTCTTCAAAATTGAACTATATGGTAAAACAAAATTAAAGAAAAAGAATGATTATATAGTCAGGGCATTTGGTCTAGTGGTATGATTCTCGCTTAGGGTGCCAGAGGTCCCGAGTTCAATTCTGGGAATGCCCCTTTATAATAATATATTTTGCTGCCACTCCTTATTTTTTTTGCACTACTATCCTTTTTTTGTAAAAATTCTTTGGACATCAACATATTGCAGATCCAGTCTGCCCAATGAAACCTTAAAAGATGGAGTATTTCGTAGTACAGAATTCTGGGTTTAAATGCAATCTTTAGGTAGTATTATCACAAGGAAAAATCAAATATACGCGCCGCTGGCTGATACTGGAGTACCATAATACATTCTTCTGTACAATCCAATAACAATACCATCAGACCTGGCTCATAAGTGAATTCAACTAAAGATACCTTGATAAATGAAGGCTAAATAGTGGAGTATATACTAAAACCTATCTCACACTCGAATACATTGCTCAACATAAATGAGAGCATGCATAAAAGTATCTTTCTTGAGAAGAAAAATATACAGGAGTTCATTCATATAATCAAGTACTGATCTTTATTATTCTTTTCCAGGCGAGTCGTGTGTCAATGGACTGGCAATTTCTCTTGAACATTCTGAAGAGCCTATTGACGTGGTTGCTGAAACATCTTTAGTGCTTGAAAATGAATCTGATCGTTTGAAATCACTGCTGCTCAAGTCCTTCCCTTTTGAATCAACGCTCAAATAATCAGTCAATACCTTTTTAACACCAAACCCTCGTTGAGAAAGCTTGCTGCTATCGAGGATTTTGGATCTTTCTCCCTTTGCTGGACTAATAAGTTGGGAAGGCGAGAAGCTTGGTGTGGTGAAAGCTGTTTTATATGGGGTGCCATTGACAGGTACTGAGAGTGGAGTTCCCATGCTTTTATGAGCAATGATACCGACTTTGGAAATTGGAACAAATTGATCTGAGTGCTTATTCAAATCATCCACATAAAGAAGGTCATCAACACGTGCAATAATATTGAACGCCAGGCTCTCAAGAACTCTCGAGTAGCTCTCCAATATAGATTTTCCGACATCCTAAGGAACAATAAGAAACATAAGATTTCAATAATCATGATTGGTCATGAGTGAAAAAAGTTCTTTCCTTATGGGTGAGTCAAACCTTGTTATATTGAATTTTACTCATGTCTAAGGCTGTCTGTGGAAGACCAGGAAACCGTTGCTTTAAGCAAAGCAAAAGGCTTTCAGCTCTATCAGCAAGCAACTCCCTCTTATCACCGTCAATCATCAAATCCTTAACCATTTCCCACGAGGACTTTGAACTGGACCTATGAGCACCACTCAAAGGTTTTGATTGAGTTCTTTTGCGCCACACATAAATTGAGGCCTCCACTCGGTTTGCTATCTCTAATGCTTGATGCTCAGAAGACAAGTCAAGGCAATCCAGCAAACATTCAGGTGAAAATTGATCCGAGGTGATATATCTGTGGATAAGATCACCTAAGCTAGCTTTTCCGTTCTGCAAGATTAAAAATTAAACAACTGCAAGTTGAGTAAACCGGAGGTGAATTGTAGAATACAAACATCAGCTAAAAAAAATTGTAGTTCTGTACCTTAGGAAGGCCTTCTAAATATGACTCGGGCACATCCATTTCCATTAAGGTGTTGCTGTTAATAGCCAGTGCAGCTTTCAGTATTTGGTTTGTGCAGTCACGTCTGTGCTGCAATTGCCTTCTTGCATCTTCACTGAGACCGCAGGAGGGAACTCTAGGTACGGGAAGCCACCATTTCTCCTCTTGACGGGGTAGAGTATTTCTGAAAGAGGACGACCCATCAGATTCCTGAGCTAAGATCCCTTGCTCAACATACCAAAATTCCGTGCTTCTGAAACTGTCTAATATCTCCTGTGAAAGTAAGCAAACACTTTAGAATATATCACTCAGCATTCAACAACAACGACTGAATTCCCAAGGAACAAGGAATAGTTATCTTACAAGAAGCATATTGTCGAGTTTACGAAGTGCTGGAAGGTTGATATAAAGGTCTGACCGCGGCCTAGACGTCATGATCTAAAATAGAAGACGGATTAACACATTACGATATATGAGTCCATTTTCAAAATAAAGTGAAAATGTAAGTAATTTTCAAAAGCTCCAAACATTTGATAAAGTCCGGTGCACAAAGCATCCTACATTCACAAAGGATCCGGGGAAGGGCCGCACTCAAAGGGTGTGACGTAGACAGCCAGCTCTAATGCAAGCATTAGTCGCTGCTTCCACGGCTCGAACACGTAACCTATAGGTCACACGAGACAACTTTACCGTTGCTCCAAGTCTCCCCTTCAAAACATTTGATAAAGTCATTGGTATAAAACATTATTCCCGCTACGTCCTCGAACCAAAGGAGCAGTAACTTTCAACAGTGGTAGACAGCTTAACGTAGAAGAACAACTTCAAAGAAACCAGACTTACCTCAAGCTTGGTTCCATCCGGAAATGTTTGCCAAGAGGGTATCAATTCTACAATATGATCACTAACACAGAGAAGCCATTCCATTTCTCTACGCCACATTAACTTTTTCTCTGGAGGTAAAGGCTCCAATCTCCAAATTTGCCCAAAAAGAGTAGCTAATAGTAACAAAAGAACGAATGAGTAAAAGAAATGTACAACTTAGTCACCATAAACCAAATCCACACAATTAAAAGAGAATTCAATACACAACAAACGTAACATACCACATAGATTAGTAATAGCATTTGAAATTGCTAGTGCTGTGCAAACCCCATTTCCACAACCAGACATGTCTTCTCCCAACAGCAATTTTGAAAATCTTTCCTTCATCATTTCAATCTCTACACCAAAATCCAGTTTATTAAACAGCCACATTAAAGGGCAGCCCAATGCTTACGTTTCTGCAAGAGTATGTTTTCACGACTTAACCGTGAACAACAACTTTGCTAGTTACACCAAGACTCAAGGCCACATTATATACAAAAAAATGAACAAGAATATATGTATAGAAAGAATATATAAAATCTTACCAGACAAACAAGACCCTTGTTTCTCTAATTTCCTTTTATCCACATAAGGTTTCTCTACTTCTTCAGAAACATCAGAATTTGCACAATGCTGTTGTACCTCATTCTCCTCAATATGCCAAACAATTGAAGATGGAGTACATGAATCCTCAGACCCACTATCTTCTTCTTCATTCACAGTTTCCTCTGACACCAAAAAACCAGAACTTGAACAGCTCTCTCTACCTATCATCTTTTCATTCAAGCACATTAAAGACTCAATCTTTCCAGCATTTTCCCCATAATTATCAGACAAAACCTTCATTTTATCATCAAGAAAACCAGGAGAAGCACAATAAACAGAGTTGGTCATCACAATGCCATCAAATTCAAACCTTTTACTACCAAAGTTTGAGACTTTAGCTTTGTGATAAAGATTTTTGAGGGATTTTGAAACCTTAAATTTCAATGCAGAAAAATGGGTTTGGTTCTTGGATTTAGTACAAGGCTCTAATGGAATAAAATGCTTGAGCTGTGGCTGAAATTCCAAAGAAACCTCTTTTTTGTCATTGTGTGACACAAGCCTATCCATATGGTTTTTTCAACTTCAACCATGTCTGCTTCTGAAAATGGGGTAAAAATGAAAAACAAGAAATGGGGTTAATTTTTTTAAAGAAAAAGATAAAAGGAAAATGGAGAATCTTGTTGATTAGAAGAGTGAAGGTGGACAATGATTAATGGAAATGTAAGTGTTGTGAAGTGGGGAAGGTTGGATAATAATATGAGTAATGGAGAGGGAACAATGATGGTAGAGAGTAAGGCTACAAAAGCAGACCAAAAAACAGCGCAAGAAGTATATTTGGTGGGCTATGTGGGCATGCTTTTGCTTAAATGAGGAGCCTTCTACTGTCACTATCACTATCTTGCTTTTGTTGGGCTTTGCTTAAACAAGGGCTCTTAAACATAATTATTGCTTACTTCACTACCCTATTAGTACAACATTTATTTTCTTTAATTTCTTTTTTTTAATTACATAAGTAGAGGAGAGAGAAAATGGGATACTAGGGGTAAAAACTAATTTATGATATCCCTACCGGGAGAAGTGAGAGGTTGTTATCGATGGGTCTGAGGAGAAGTAGATATAGATTAAAATAGTATTGCGAGAAGTGATTAGATAAGATATCATGTGCTTTCGTTTATCGAGAATATAACCCTTAATAGGAGTGTGTGAATGTTGAAAATTAGAGTATAAATATAGTTGTGAGCCTTGTATTTTCTTATTTTATTTTATTTTGTTTCTGCATGTTGTTTCTCTCGCTTTATTTTTCTTATTATCTTGTTTACGTTATTGCATGTTGCTTCTTTTTGCATTCCCGAGTTAAAAATCTATCAGAAACCGTCTATCTATCTCTTTAATACAAAAATAAGGTCTAAATACATATCATCCTCCTCACATCTATTATTGTTGTTGTTTACACAAAATTAATAGATTGCATGATATTATATCTGCACATAAGGTTGTCTCACTTGATATTGGTTGATCAATATACATTCTCATAGAATTAAGTCATGTAACCATGATAGTATTGATATAAGTTGGTCCTGAAATTTTTATACGAAAATTCTACGCAATTAATGAGGTTTGAATCCTCTGTCTCAATTGTGGAAGTTAGGGACTCGCCAAGTAAGCTAAGCCAATCTAATAAAACAACATTTCGATTTTCAAGTTCGTTTTGAAAAAGAATATTAAAGTAATAGTTTGGTGTATGTGACATGGTCATTGGAGTCGTGTAAAGGAAGGATTAGATTAAATTATAAAGCTCACTATCCTAGATTTTAAAATTTTCAATGTGTGGGTATGATTGTGAAATCTTGTTTAGTTGGATAATCAGATAATAATGTTTGAATTACCTTACAGAAAAAAAGAAAAGAAAGAAAGAAATCAGACATTTTAATATACAATACTGTCTATTGTCAAAAACAAGCAGGTTGGTTAAGATATTCTTTTCCTATTTTTTATAGCTAAATATAATTACTTTTATGGAATTCCGTTTTACAACTCCATCTAGGTAGGTTTCCTTAATTCATAGTATATATAATAGAATTTTAATTAGGATAAAGGAGAGTTGTGATTGGTTAACAACTAAACTAACTATAGTCTATATTCACCCATATCATAATAACCCCGAAGTGATCTTCTTTAAGTTGCGAAACAAAATTCGACAGCTAATTGTTGATTATGAATAACTAGCGCATCAATAAGTTCAATTCTTCTATAACATATAAGAGGACAGTCTTGTGCGTGAGCCAAAAAACGTATACTTCGATGAAATTCACATATAAAATAAAAATAATGAATGAAGAAATAACTAGCCATTTTTAAGTATCCAAGTAAACAAGGGAATATAGCATAAAATGGTCGGATCAATCAAATAATGCACATGCACGATGACAAAGGCAGGATTTTTGCTAAAGGTTTTAAAAAAGAAAAAAATTAAAAAAATTAAAAAAAAAACTATGGATAGTGAGAATTGAAATAGTGACTTCACAAAACTTTTTAATTCCTTGACCATTAAACTATATTTTTGGGTTGTATTAATAAAATTTAAAATATACTAATATATAACATAAAATAAATGTTATGTTATATTTATGGTATAATTTTCCGGCGAGAAAGATTCGGGTAAATTCGGTTCCGCCCCTAAATCCGCCCCCGCACATGCATATGCAGTGAGTTTACTGTTGAGTAGTTTCAACTGGCAAGCAAATCCAAGGCCATACCTACCACAAATGTTAATTTGGAAAACTATGAAAACGACCAAAAAGGATGTCTTTTTTGTCCATCTGAGAAATTAAAGGGTCCCAGCTCCCAAACAATATTAAGCTTGTAGTTGCAGGAATATCAAAGTTTGGTCAGTGGTCCGCTCCTAACTATCTCCCCCAACCCTAGGGCGTTTCTTTTTTCTTTTTTTATAATCATCAATCTTTTATTTTTCTAATTTTTAATATGTTTTTATCCATCGACTTTTGTAAATAGTTTGACATGTTATAAATTTAATGTACTTTGTTTTGATACGCCACAATATGTTACTCCCTTTGTTCTTTTTCAAATAATTTACCCATATATATTCATATTAAAAACTTATGTGATTGTGTAATTTTTTTTTTCTTTAAACTATCGATGGATATATCTACGGGTAGATGCAACATTATAAATCCAAATCCGAATGACTTAGACCTAAAATCAAATGAAGTAAATTGTAGAGAAAGACCTAAAATAAATGCAAACTTATCCAAATACTAAATGCTATAATGTTGCAGTTAAGTTATTAATGTTATAAATTTACAATAGCTTTAGGTAGGGTTTTAAATAATAAATTTAGAGAACTTTTAATAAGAACCCTAATTTTTCTTTAAATATACTAGTAACGGAATGGAATACGATAGGATTTCACTTAGCCAAGACCAACTACTTTGGGATATAAGTCTGGTTGATTGATATATGACTGATTTATTGATATCTTAGTTTTTTCACTATACTTTGTCTACATCAAACTAAACATTGAGAATACGCTTTTTTTAAAATATATTTTCTCTTTGCTTTTTAGGTCTTCTTTTCCCTCTTTCCTCTTCAAGTATATACAGACATGGCAAGAGAAATAGGAGGAAAATGGTAACATGGTAGAATTGGAAATAACTGAAGGAATGGTTACCCTCCTAAAGAAAAAATCAACAACAACAACAACCCAGTAAAATCCTACAAGTAGGATCTGGGAAGGGTAGTGTCTACGCATATCTTACCCCTACCCAAGGGAATAAAGAGGCTGTTTCCGAAAGACCCTCGGCTCAAAAGTAATAAAAAATACAAAAGAAAAAAACAATTAAACATTTTACTGCTTTTGGGAAAAAGATATATAGTAGGTTATATAGTGGGAGAGCTAGGAAAATGACCTTACTTTCACAAGGAAATAAGTTGGCACTATAAGGGGTTGTTTGCTTTGAATACGGCTTACACCAGGATAAGTTATACTGGTATAAGTTATGTTAGATAAGTTATGCTGAGATAAGTTATGCTGGGATTATTTTTTATCCATTGTTTGGTATATTGTATTAAATATGACAATTGCATAATTTGTAAAAAGAATGTATAAATTATACTAGTGCTAATTACCCCACCCCCTATAAGGTATAAGTTATTCCGATGTTAATTTTAATCGTAGGATAATTTATACCTGATTTACTAACAAAATGAAATATTAAGATAATATTAAATTTTTATACGAACACTATACGTTGTTAGACCACATACCAAATGATCCCTAAATGGGCCATTATTGAAGATGATACTTTAGTATCTTGTGGAGCTGAAAATTTAATTTGGTATTTATTTCTTGTTTGGGCCACTATTAATCATAGCATCTTCCAACGCATCTAACGCTTTAAAACTCCACCTAATGTTTTCACTTTATTTTCTTGAAGCTTTCCTTGTAAGGTAGCCATTTAATACGATGTCGATCATAATGCCGGTTGTTCCAGCTGAAAATAACATAGACAAAATAGTAGTATTATTGTGACTATCCGGTCCGTTATCACGTGAGTTATCGTTCTGTTATTCTCATATTATACTGCTCCATATTTCAATACAGTATTTGAGTTGATCGGGTAGAATTGGATTGGTTTTAGTTGGAAATAAGGCATTTAGCCTCTTAGAAGGGAGTTTGTTTTGGAAAAGTAAGTTGACTATATAGGGCTCGGATGTGAATCCGGTGAGCTTCGGGGGTTGATTTGTGACATAGGAGTGCGATCGGAATTGAATTTGGAGGTCCGGTGTAGAATTAGGCTTGAATTGATGGAGTTTAAATTTTGGCGGATTCCGGTGGGTAGTTGAAATTTTGATCCGAGCGCCGGAATGGAATTCCGAGAGTTGCAGTAGCTCCGTTAGGCGATTTTGGATATGTGTGCAAAATTTCAGGTCATTCGGACGTCGTTTGGTCGGATTTTTGAATGAATGTGAGTTTCGGAAGAATTTGATAAACTTAGGCTTGAATCCGTGATGAATTGATGCCTTTTGTCTTATGTGATGTGTTTTGATGATTGGAACAAGTTCGTATGGTATTTTGGGGTATATTGATATTTTTGATTAAGGTCCCGGGGGCCTCGAGGTTATTCTGGGTGATCAAACAGAAGAAAAATTGGACTTGAGAAGTGCAGAAAATGCAACAATAGTTGCAGGCTATTTTTATCCTTCGCGTTCGCATAGGTCCAGTCGCGTTCACGTAGGCCTAATGCTGTTGGCCACCGCATTCGTGGGTGGGACCCCGCATTCGCGTAGAAGAAGTTTGGGGGCCCTGATAAGTGTTCAACGCGTTCGCGTTTGAGGAGACGCGTTCGCGTAAGTCAGGGGCCTAAGCCTTCGCGTTCGCGAGAGACCAGACTCGTTCGCGAAGGTCATTTTGTCAGAGGTAAAAATTTGTTCATCTCGACAGCGAGAGGACCCTCGCGTTCGCATAGAAGAAACTGGGCAATAACAGAAGGGTTTTATAAGGACATTTCATCCGCGACCCATTTGATATTTCCTTTATTTTTTAACCACCTCAAGAGTTTTTGGGTAGAAATTGTAGAGAGTTTTGACGAAAAACGATTGGAGGTAAGACTCGTGACCTAGAAATGCTATTTTATTGAAAAATCTAACTTTAAGTCTTGGAAAATTGGGTGAAAAATTGAAGAACTAGGGCTTGAGTTTTTAAATAAGAAAAAGGGATTTGAGGGAGTTGGACTCCGATTTTGATGGATTTCATATGTACGGACTCGTGGCGAGACGATGTATCTGGTGATGTGAATTTCGTAATTTTTGAGAAGTGGGCCTGGAGCTCGGGTTTTGCCAACTTCGTATTTTTGGGTGTTTTTTGAGTTCTTTCAATTGGGTTATGTTCCATCTTATTGAAACGTATTACTTGTGGTTTTGATCAGATTCAACGCGACGAGGTTGATTCGAGAGGAAAAGGCTTAGCAGACTAGTCTTGTGGTCGGTTTGAGGTGAGTAATAGATGTAGATGATGACTTGAGGGTTTGAAACCCCAGTATATCACACTATGACGCTATATTGAACCATCACACGTGCTCTACGGTGAGTGCATGGTCATTTGCGATTGGAGACTATGGATTAGCCCGTCTGAGTGATGTTCATACTGTGTCATTGGCTAGGAATTGGTTGGTAAACCTCCTACTTGGATGGTTATGAGTATATTTGGGCGGTATGCCGATTATTTGAAAAATCATCTTCTCTGAATCTTGGCACCGCGGACCGCAGAGAATGGACTACGGCCGCGTTGCCTTCAGTGCGGACCGCGCAAAATGGTATGTGGCCACACTGCCTTAAAGCCTAAAATTCAACTCTTTGAATCTCCTAGTGCGGACCGTACAAAGTGGTGTGCGGCCGCACTGGGCCTGTTCTGCAGGAGCTTGCCTTATTTTTGGTACTTGTACACGTTTTACTCCTTTTGAGCCATTTTTTGATATTTTATCACTTTGTTGATCAAATCCGCAATCAAGCACAACTTGTAAGCCTTTTGAGACTATTTTATATGAATATTTAATCAAAATATAACCAAGAAGGAGTATAAAATACATCAAAATTCCTCGTTATCAGTCTCAACTAGTAACTCCCAAAATATTTAATATATCAAAAATAGATTCATAATATAATTTTCACAAATGAATCAAATCATAATTTTCATAGCTAATCCAAACTATTTGAACAAATCAAATGATGACCTATTTCATGGCTATAGCAATTAGCATCACTCTAAAAATCCAACAGGTGCTTCCTTTATTGAAATTTCAAAAGATAAACATTTTCATAAAAATATATGATTATCACTCAAGTATTTTATACTCTTATCAACAAATAAGTTTTAATAAAACTTATAAAAATTTCCTTAAGTGTCATTTGACAATAAGTTTTAAAAATAAGATTTTTATAAAATTACATGACAATTTAAAAATATATGGTGACATCTTTCTCATTTGTCCCCATAAGTACGGATGCATATTTATAAATTACACAATGTTCCAACTTAAGACAAGCTTTTAATGAGAATTCCTCAAGAACAGTAAGTCTTAATCAACTTACCTTAAACTTCAAGCTCCAACAATACTACAATGCTCAATTGATTAAAATATCTAAAGATAACCCATAATTCAATATCTACCGTTAGATATCACGATCACATCAAAACATATACAAAAAGATTCATAAATATCTATTTAGGCTTTACAATTTTGTAACAAACCTCCAACCATCCCAAGTATCCAATAGGGTCACCTGTTAGCCTATTCAATTCTATTCTTATCATTTAATACTCATTTGGAGTCATTAACGATACTAAGTTAATTACCCAACATTATCAAGTTATTGTTCATTGCCTTCTCCAATGAAACTCTAGGTTCAAGAACCTCATTTCAAGAACTAGTATTATATCTTATCCAAATGATGATTCCCAATTAAATTCCTTTATCATTCAAGTTATTAAGTCTATTGAAATCATTATAAACTCAAAACAATTCCATTTATATATTTTCATCACTATACATCTTTTTCTTTATCCAAAATAGCATTCTCCAGACTCACCCTTATGGTTCATACAATATCCCATTACAATTTTAAATAAAACTCATAAACATGCTACACATACTCCAATATATTATATATATGAAGCTTAAATGAAAGGATTACCTTTTGGCGAAAGAATTGTGTTCGTGAAGATTCGACCCATTTTCTATGGATTTGATCCATAATAATATTAGTGTTATCACTAAATGATATTACATAATCATTCTCAGCTCGGACCAAAATAACTTATCTTGAAGTGTATCCATGGTGGAAGAAGTCCTTCTTCTCTAGAAATCAATTCCAAGTTGAAGAACTAACTCTTTCTTTTTCTAAACCCCTTATTTCTATATTTTAAAAAATGGGTCTGATGGGTGTGTAGCCCCCTGCGTAGGCTACGCACAAAGGCTATGCTGGGTGGCCTTCCATTCCTCTTCAATTGGCAGCTATTGGATTTGCCTACGCATTGTGCGTAGGTTAGGCTACTATGCTGCATAGGATACGCAAGACTCACGTAGTTGTTCTGCTATCCTTTAGTAAAAAGGTTATAACTCCGTGTAGAAAGCTCCAAAGGATGAACGGTTTGAAGCATTAGAAACTATATACATAGATATTTCATTTGATAAGTTATACATCATATAACTCATCATATCTTGAAATTTATACTTGTTTGAAGTTAAGTCTTGGGCGAACTCACTTGAAACGTTACCCCATTACATAATTTCCAACTTCACTTAGCTTTAAGGCTCTTATTAGACCATAAACCATTCTAAATGCACCTCGTACATATATTATCATGATCAATTGATGTCATTCATATTATTAGTCATGTCATATCCGGATTAATAATTAGCACCTGCCAATATTTTTGATGTTCTTAAAACACTTCGAAATTTTTCGGGAAGTCACAAGACCATTCTCAAATTTTCCAAATAAGGTGTGCCCTTAACCTTACCTCGAATTTATATTGCATCTTTATTTTTCTATGGAAAACCAACCTATGCAGTTCGAAATTTGCTGGAGCTTTTTGAACTACTCCATGACAATAATCAACAAATTTGTAGGAATATAACACTTTTTTGTGTGGTCTTTAACTTTTGACGTCAAAAGCTAAAAAGTATTGTCCATGGAACAAATGAAGGGGCAGCAGCTGTTAAACTAGAGGTTCTGCACGCGAGACAAACGATGGCAAAAATTTATCACCATCCATTTTAAGGGCTAATTGTGTACTTCACCCGGCAATAATTATATTTGGGCTACTGCTAATAGGCCTGGACATAGAAGTGCTGGGCTTTGTGTTTGGAGCCCTTACAGGTAAGGCCCTTAACAAATAAAAAATATTGTCAATATCAAGGGATTACTGGGAGGTACTATAGTGGGTTTCACTTTACCCCGTTAAAGTCGAACCAAAAGTATCACGCCAAGAAGTGTATATATTTACATGCACAAATTATGTCTTTTTGTGTATTTGAGTTTAATAATTAGTGACTGACAGAAAAGAAGTTAAAAAAGGAAATGGGATTAATGTATTATCGTCCTCCTTCAAGTGTTGTATGGTTAATTATAGTGCCATTAGTTCTATTAGCTGCATGGTATTTGGGTGTACAGAATTCAAAAATCTCTCTTTTGGTCATTTCTTCTCAGCCTTCTGCAAAAAATGTTACTACATCTACTAATCTCTCTGCTGCTGTAGAGTTTTCTCCACCAAAATTTGCAGCAGAATTGGACAAGGACCTGCTACCAGTAAGCCTATTTTCTTCTTTTTTTCAGCTACATATGGTAAATATTGTTGGGCTAAACCAGACAAAGATGTCTTACTTTTTATACATAGCTTCTTTAACTGGGAATTGGGACTTTGTTCGCTCAATCAACAATTTTTCCCGGGAAGATGGATATAAGAGAATTGTTCTTTCTTGTATTCATTATTTTTTTCACGTTGTAATTAATTATAGTTTTCTGATGTTTATGTAGAAGCAAGATGCTGTAGATCATGTTACAAGGAAGGAACCCCAGATGATATTTTCCAAGAAAAAGTTGAGCAATTTAGAGAGAGTTGAAGCTGGGTTGGGAAAAGTGAGGGGTGCTATAAGAGAAGCTCAAAGTAATAGTAATAATCAAACATTTGATGACTCTGAATATGTCCCTAGAGGTCCATGTTACTGGAACCCCAGTGCCTTCCACAGGTAACTAGGTATTAGCATATCTTTTCGGTATGTTCTATCTCAGCTCTGAATTCAAGATTAATAATGTTTTGAATCTTTGGTTCCTAGGTTGCAAAAATACATAAGTTTTTCAAAGAGTAAATTAAGATTCTTTACTTAGAATTTTGCAGGAGCTATTTAGAAATGGAAGAACATTTCAAGATTTATGTATACGAGGAAGGTGAACCCCCTGTTTTTCATTATAGTTCAAGTGAAGGTATTCTTGGAATAGAAGGAATTATGATTCATCAGATTGAGATAAGCAAATTTCGGACGAATGATCCTGAGAAAGCTCATGTTTACTTCCTTCCATTCAGTGTGTTTTCCATAGTAAGCTATATTTATGTTGTTGATTCTCAGCAATGGGGTCCTATGAAGAATACAGCTGCTGATTATATTGATGGTATCTCCAGAAAATACTCTTATTGGAATAGAAGCCTTGGATCTGATCATTTCATGCTTGCTTGCCATGATTGGGTAAGGAATCACCACCTTTTCAATGGTCAAATTTACCTATATACTATATGAAATGTTATACTTTATGGTCATTCAAACATGTCGTTAGCAAATCATCTCGTATTTTCTCTTGACTTTAACAGAGCTCCAACCTGAAACATAACGAATGATAATCTCAAACCTTAGTGAAAAATTAGATGAGTAAATTTGGATATTTTTCTTGAAATATTTTCGGGACGTAGAATCCAGCCGGTCCATGTTGGAGTTAACGTCAAGAGCAAATACGAGACTTTCTTTTAAACTACTCTAGTACTGAAAGTTGAAGGAAAGCGTCAACACACAGAAGAAAAACTTTCCTAATTGAAAGACTTGATGATTATAAACCAAAGGCCTAAGAATCATAGTTCATTAAGCACTTTTTGGACAGCATTTCCTTGGTAAATGGAAGGTGTCGAGATCATTTTGATATTTTCTTGAATGTATATGAGTTAGTGTATATTACATCTCAAGTCGTTTTTCTGAGTGATAGATATATTGCAGGCTCCTGAAATTTCCACAGCGGTTCCATACTTGTACAATAACTCGATTAGAGTACTATGCAACGCGAACACTTCAGAAAGATTCAATCCTTCAAAGGATGTAACTTTGCCAGAAATCTATCTCCCTCAAGGTAGAATGAAAGGCTTAATTGGAGGGCCATCTCCGTCCCAACGTTCTATTTTAGTGTTTTACGCGGGAGGTATTCATGGCTACATAAGACAAGTGTTAATGGAACAGTGGGGGAAAAATGATGATGAAGAAGTGCAAATTCATGAATATCTTCCTAAGAATGTTTCATATTATGGTATGATTAGAAAGAGTAAGTTTTGTATTTGTCCTAGTGGATGGGAAGTAGCTAGTCCAAGAATGGTTGAAGCACTTTACATGGGATGTGTTTAGGGGTGTGCATTCGATTTATCGATTCGATTTTGACTCTTATCGATAATTACTTATCGATTATCGATTTGTACATATGCTTATCGTTATCGTTTTAATAAGGTTTCGATTTTTTCGATTTCGATTTATTAATTTTTGGGGCTTATCGATTCGGTTATCGATTACACCAATAAGAAAATTTACAGGATTCCACGGAAAGTATATCGTTATAAACACGCCTAACTAATATAGACAAAAAGAAGCTAAAATAAGACGAACACTGTTTATAACATAAAAATTGTGTCAATAGACATATGCAACGAAACTAAAGTAAGGAATCAAATATATGCCACCAACACTCCAACGGTATTAAAAAATAAAAATACATCATCACTGCTAATTCTATTTTCCATTAATTTGAACTTCATTCCCTTCAACTTTAAATATGATCATTCCTTAAATGTGGTAGATGAAATAATTAGGGGTGTGCATTCGATTTATCGATTCGATTTTGACCATTATCGATAATTACTTATCGATTATCGATTTGTACAACTGCTTATCGTTATCGTTTCAATAAGGTTTCGATTTTTTTGATTTCATTTATCGATGAACCGATAACAAATAATCGATTCGATTTATCGATAAATCGATTCGAATGCACACCCCTAGATGTGTTCCTGTACTATTGAAAGATCATTATGTTGCACCTTTTAGTGATGTTTTGAATTGGAAAAGTTTTGCTGTTGAGATGACTTCAAATGATATACCTAATTTGAAGAAGATTTTGATGGCAATATCTCAGAAACAGTACACTAAAATGCAGAAGAGAGGACTTCAAGTAAGGAGGCATTTTGAGGTCAATTTCCCTCCTAAAAGGTATGATGTTTTTCATATGATTCTTCATTCTATTGGCTTAGAAGGCTCAACATTCAAGTCCGCGATACGTGAACGATTATCTCTATTTTGGGGAAAGAATCACTGCAATTTTACGATGATGAAGAAATTTGGACATTTCGGATTCAACCTGTTGTTATGGGTAGAATACTTTATTGTTTATATCTAATTTTATGCTTCAGTTCAATGTAACTAAGTAATAAATTAAAAATGCTGGGTTTACCATTTATTTCAGCGAAATTGTCAAAGATCTCTTAAATTTCGACTCTAGAAGCAACTTTCGAAACTTTTGTAAAGCATTATCGATCACCATAGCCCATGGTGCGGTCAGCTATGATATACTCAACTTCTTCTTTAGTAGATTTATCTACAATATCTGGTGGTGCCCTCGTTGGCACGTTCCTCTCTGAAATGAAGCAACAACTAAGCACGCTAAACTAAGATCAACCAATGCTCGAATGCGAAGCTTTTCTTTCTCATAGTAAGTGACTTCCGATTCATGTAGTTAATCTCTGCTGCTGCATTGAACTTTTCACTCACCATCCCTTGAATAATACAATTCAATCATCTATTATTGATAATAACATGATTACAAATATTAGGAGGAACATTAACACTTCATTGATTTAAAATGATATTGCGCTACTGAAACTGTTAGGACCGAAAAAGACAAGCGTCATGCGGAAGCTAGTAAAACAACACATCAACGACGATAAATCATATAAAAAAAGAGAAATATACCAAAAGAGACACAAACATATAGCGTGGTTCGGTCAACTACTTACATTCACGGTGGAGATGAGCAATCCACTATATAGAAGAGAGTACAAAAATATTGAGAGAACAACTTCACGAAGATGCAAACACAAATAACACAATAACATTTGTCCCATAAAGTTCCTCCCTAAACAAGATTCTCAAGCCCCCTTATGGCAACATTGTGGATGCTACTGAATGAGAAGGACGAATCTTCAATTTATAGAACACCAAATCTTTTCCTGCAAGAAAGGGAATAGGAAAATATGGAAGAATCATATTTTCCTTCTAGGAAAAAAAAATCTAGTTATTGTAAATATATTGTTCTTTCCTTTGTGAGATAGAAAAACCAATTATGGTAAAAAAATCTGGACAAACACATAACAATTCTCCCCCTTGACTTGAATTTTTTTACTGAACAAATTTGATCCACCTTTTTCACATAATCTTCAAGAGAGTCGCATCTCAAAATCTCCACCACAAAGTTTGTCTCAACGTGCATAACACATTGGTCAAATTTCTTAGACAAAAATTAGGATTAGCATCAAATATGTTGTGGTTAGAAGTGAACCCGCCAAAATAAACCTATCTTGAACCTCGCTCTGATACCCTTGTTAAAACCAAAAAATTCAGGTTTCATGCGGATGCTAGTAAAGTCATATAACAAAAGAGATATATACCAAAAGAGACAAAAACATATAACGTGGTTCGGTCAACTAACCTACATCCACGACGAAGATGAGCAATCAACTATATAAAAGAGAGTACAAAAATATTGAGAGAACAACCTCACGAAATGGCAAACACAAGTGACACACTAACACTTGTCCCATAAAGTTCCCCCCTATACAAGACCCTCACGTCTCCTATGGCTACATTGTGGATGTTACTGAATGATAATGACGAATCTTAAATTTACAGAACTCCAAATCTTTTCATATAATGTAGCATGTACAATGTAGCTAGAGGGGGCTTGAGAGTCGTGTTTAGGGGGCGAACTTTATAGGACAAGTGTTAGTGTGTCACTTGTGTTTGCCTCTTCGTGAGGTTGTTCTCCTGATATATTGTGTTCTCTTTTATATAGTAGATTGCTCATCTCCACCGTTGACGTAGGTCACTTGACCGAACTACGTTTATTATTTGTGTCTTTTTTAATAAATTTCTCTTTATTACGTAACTTATCATCATTCAAAGTTTTCTTTACTAACTTCCGCATGAAACCTAACATTTTTCGACTCTAACATAAACAAATATCGTTTACGTCTTTTCATTAATTCATATTGTATTATAGTATTAATGTTTTTAAGTTTGTTTCTCAAGCTTTAGAATGAGTGAAGAAATAGCAAGAGGATCCAACACCACCTTCAACGCCACTGGCATTCATCAATTACGATGCAGAAAGCCAATTTCCAAATGTGATATATAAACTATTCTCCGTTCGTTGACCCACGAACTCGTGATGTAAAGGTCATTAAGAAAAGTTGGGAATTTGGAACATTCTGACGACTTTTTATTTTTTAAGGCTGGAAAAGTCCAAATACTCCCACTATACTTTGTGAAAAGGACTAAATATACCATTCGTTAAAAGTTTGGCTTATATCCAATAATCCAACATTGGCGTTATATTATTGGCCCAGATAATTTCTTGAACTTTAAACGAAGTCAAATACCACCTGAACTTTACGATAATGTCTATATATAACCCTCGTTTTTTTAACTAAATATTTTTTTTTGTAAAAATTTTTTTGTAAAAACTTAAAATATTTTGTTGAAAATAATTTCTTCAGTTCTTAAAAACGAAAATATTTTGTTGAAAAATAAATTTCTTTTCCTGTTTTTACTACAACAAAACAGTTTTTACAATTTTTTTTCCATTTTTTCCGGTTTTAAAAATCCTTTAAAAAACTGAAAAAATGAAGAAAAAAATAATTTTCAAAAGCTAAAATAATTTGTTAAAAATATTTTATTTAGTTTTAAAAAACAAAAAATATTTTGTTATTTTTACATTTTTTTTCCAGTTTTTACAAAAAAAAATATTTTGTTAAAAAAATAATTTTTGCAATTTGTTTAAAGTTTCACAAAAAGAAATGTCTTTTTCGTTTGGAAATGTTCTAATTTCTTTTTGTAAAACATTAAAAAAATTGCAAAAATCATTTTTTTAACAAAATATTTTTTTTGTAAAAATTTTTTTGTAAAAACATATTTGTAAAAAATATAAAAATAGAGGAATTAGAACATTTTCAATTTTTACAAAAATATTTTTATTTTTTAAAAACTGAATAAAATATTTTTCAACAAATTATTTTCGCTTTTGAAATTTGTTTTCTTCATTATTAAGTTTTTTAAAACCTTTTTTGTAAAAACTGGAATTTTTTTTTTATAAAAACTATTTTTTTGTTGTAAAAAGGGGGAAAAATCTTTTTTTAACAAAATATTTGTCGTTTTTAAGAACTGGAGAAATTATTTTCAACAAATAATTTTCAGTTTTTACAAAAAAAAAATTGTTAAATAACAAGGGTTATATATAAACTTTATCGTAAAATCTAGGGGGTATTCGGGCCAATAGTTTAACGGCAAGGTTGGATATGAGCCAAACTTTTAGTTAGGGGTATATTTGGTCCTTTTTGCAAAGTATAGAGGGGTATTTGGACCTTTACATTCAAGATAAACTCGCATTGCTTTGAGATTGGGATGTACACGAGTTTCAATTAGTCTTCCTTTATGTATAAACTTATAAATTTTTTATATATTTAAACTATCCATATAGACTAAGACTTTATTCATCAACAGCGTAACGTCGAGGAGAATGAGGCAATCAACTATAGCCTGTTTATCATGTGCTATGTTTTAGTTTATCTAATCTTAAAAAGAGACCGGATGAGAATGAGAAGTAAGAGAAAGTGAGAAAAACTCTCTAACACAAGCTCAATCACATGCATATAGCATATAATAAATGGGTTAGAAATGAACAGTGTGTTGGACACGAAATAAATATTAAAATCTGAATCTATAAATTTTAAAAGAGTAATGGGTTCAGCAATAATAACCTTGTTTACCTCGAAAATACATTAATAATTAAATTTGATTTATGATTTTAAAGATATGTAATTTAGTTCAATACCAATCAGTAATCAAGAAATATGCAGTAAGAATGAAAAATATAAGTGAATCAAACCAATAATTCTTGAAAGTGGTGAGACCTCGAGACGGTGACCTCGAGATAGGCTAAGAGCAGTAATGTAAGAAAAGTAAAGTAAGAACAATGGAGCTAAAGCACAATGCTAATGAACAGTAGGGAAAAAGGTAGAGAGTATGCTCTTTACCTAGTAAAACATCATGTTACAAATGATTGAGGTCCCCTTTATATAATAGAGGAACCCTAGATAAGAAATATTTTCATTTATATTAGGGAATATCCTTAGTACAGTTGTCTAACCGCCCTGTACAGAATTGTACAATGCCATTCTTTGATTTGTGCCATGACTTTGTGGACATGACATGAATCTAGCTCGCTCTGGTACGACTCCATAACGGTACTATTTCAGAGTTGGGCATACTCGAACCTGGTGTTCCTCACACTCTTATCTTCGGGCACTGTACTTTATCTTCGAGCTCGACTCTGGTCCACTGGTCTCGAATCGCGACCTCACCCGAACTCGGGTCCATGATGGATCCTCGAATCTATAAATTGGAGGCATACGATTTTAACCGTATACAGATAGTCCCCGTGTTTCTTATAATAATATGGTAAGAAATGATTTGATCCTCGATTTCCCAGAGTTTTTAATAATGACGTCCTTCGCGTGAGACAAGCATCAAAAGTGACTGAAAAGACTCGTCGGTCCATTTCCTCAAAATATTTAATGCACGCCAGTATTGGTCGGCCACAAACGCCGCTAAACCGTTGTTGTCCTCCTATGAGGCTATTCTTTTGAGTAAATAACTTTGCTCTTCCTTTTTATCTTTCTCTTCCTCCTCTCTTTCTCTTAATGGCATGTTTTCACCGCATCTTGAAGCGCCGGAAAATGCCTAGTTCATGTAAAAAACACCACATTCTGATATAATATGTCCTCATTAGTTTAAAATTATGGCTAATATGTGCAAAACAACCCCAAAAAGGATAAAGGTCGCCTTCTTCAACATCTCGTCTGGCCAAACAGGTGTTGCCGCCAAATCTTGAAGAGATCACCCCGGCCCTTCTGTTATTAAGAAGGATTTTAGCATTGAAAATTCTCCTGATGTCCCAGGTCGATGCGAGCATGCATTTTGATATATTAGTTTGATATCGAAGATGTGAGGAAGGATTGCGGCTGGGGAGATGAGGCCGTGGTTCATGTCCCAACCTCCCGGGAAAGCATTACTAGTCATGTAGAGGGTTTTTTTAATGTTACAATTACCCTTTCACACTGGGTCCCCTTGACCCGATGGTGATCGACTTTTGTAAAATATATGAAGTCACCGTCGGATAGATGCACCCCTCTTTTCGGAGCATCGTGATCATAGTGCGATAGAATTCACCCTCAACCATCTGATTCAATTGTATCGGCCCCAACTATATTGAGGTCTCATCAAGTTGCAAAGTCGAACAATGAAAGCCATCTTTTCCAGTACTGATGAGACCAAAGATCGAGGTCGGATGAGCCAATTCGTCAAAGTAAGAACTTCGAATGTTATCCCCATGGACAAAATGTCATTTCCGGAGAGGTGGAACTTCAATCGTAAGTCTAGTTCCTTTCACCAACATCTATTTAAGTTCTGCTTCTTCGTCTCAAAATAAATTTACCATTCTTTTGGAAACCACTTCTTGGGCACCCCTCGCGGTGCCGAACCTCGAGGATTGGATCTGAAAGTTATCTACCACCTCTTCCTATGACGAGCGCAAGTGGTATGAATTATCGAATGTCCAGTGGGAGGCCAATAACCATGGTAAGTGCTATTCCCAAGTTTCAAATAATTTTCATATATTGGTGTTGTCAATTTACTCGTGTTTACTTGTGCAGGCCTTGAAAATACATCTGAGATGAGGCTGGCTCCTCCAAGGGGAAAGACCAATCCTTTGATTCCAAAATCAGAGAAGGACACTAAAAGGAAGAGGGTTTCGAAGCATGAAGACTCAAGATAAGAAAAACCATATTTGGATGCTAAGGAAGAGATTTGCTCAAGTGGGTGGATATTTGGCTCATTATTCCTCGGACGACAAAGAAAACAATGTTGAAAAGTCGGTGCTAGTGCCTCGAGCCAAGAGACCTATTGAAGCCGCCAAGCCCTCTGACCTAGAGATCTCATCTTGTGGTGAGGGGACCCCGAATAAAGATATGGACAAGGCCCCATGTCCCCGGAGGTTAAGATTGTTCCTCCTCCTTTATCAAACATGTCGGAAGGGGAAAATGCGGAGACCCCCAAAGCTAATCAGGACGTCCCAAGTGATGAGCTCGAGGCTATGACAACAGGTCATTCCATTTTCTTGCCAACTTATTTTGAAGGGCAATAAAAGAAGGTAATACTCTACGTATGCTTGACCCGAGTAAGGTTCTCAAAGAATATCCCTTTCAGACTTGCTTTGCTGGGATCGATGACACTGTCGACCTCAACGATGCATTCGCTCTTTTAGAAGATGCTTCGCATCTCCTATCCCAGGTAAAACACTTGCTTTTTATACTCATATTTTTCTCTTTCTTTCTTTTCCTTTGATTGAACCTTTATTTCATGTATAGTCCATCGTAAAGTTCAGAGATGAGCTGAGCCAATATGAGGCCGAGCTTAAGAAAGTTTGGGGCTAGAAGAAGCCCTTGAGGCTGCTTTGTAGAAAAAAGGAGGGGGAGCTTAAGGATTTTCGAGATGAGTTGGCTAAAACTCATAAATACGAGGCCGAGCTAGATGAGAAGGTAACAATGGTATTAACAGAGTACAGTCTTCTTGGCCCTACTTCGGAGGCTAGTACTTTTATATTTGAGCTGCAGCAAACGTTGTCGATGATTGGGCAGCTCGGGAGCGAGGTTGATCGAGTTAAAGCTAATTGTCATCAGTAGAATAGGAACATGGATCAACTTGCTACCGATAAGTAAGTTATTACGGCCCAACTGTATTCGGCTGAAACGCAGCTCCGATGAATTGAAGCAAAGGGTCTTTGCTCAGGCCAAGAATATCGAGGAGTTAGAGAGTGAGATCACTAGAGCCTGGGCCGAAGCTGTACAGGCCAAGGCTGAAGCTGTACAAGCTAAGGCTAAAGCTGAGAAGACGAAGGTTGCAGATGTTAAATCCATTGCGATGTACTTTAGGGACGTCGAGGCTACTCAAGCAGAGTTGAGGGAGGCCTCTGACCGAGAAAAGTGGAGCAATAATTTTGCTAAGTACCAAGTCTGAAGGGAAACTCTTGAAGAAATTCACGCCCGGGGGTTCAATCTTACCGAGGAGATAGCCGAGGCAAAGGTGTGGTATACCGATGCCAAGTTTCTTATCTCCTCCGATGATGAGTATGTAGCGAGTGGCTCGGGGGATAGAGAAAGTGAAAAAGTTGTTCCCGAGGGAGAGGAGGCTCCCTAAGATAGAACTGTTGACGGTGTAGGATGACGCTTCCGGGGGTGTGACCCCAAAAATATATTAGGTTTTCTTTTCGTGCAAGAGCCCCTCGTGGGTGTTGTAAATATGTTTTGTAAAACTTCCCTTATGAATATAAAGTATATTTTTGTTCTTTCTTTTACTTGTGTTAAATTATGTTTTGTTCTCGTTTATGGGTGATTAAAATAATTAGCTTGATTATCGGTTCAGGCTCATATCGTGATAAACGCTTAGGTTTTATTTTTTTAATATAATTCTAACATTCTAGATAATCTTCGAGCTAAGCTTAAAATCAATTTGATGTGATCTTAGAACAATACGATTCTTCGGTCCGAGTTGAGCGAGAATGAGGTATTGAACTCTTATATGTGTTTGGCCTTTAAGCTCTTTTAAGCTGGCCCTTAGGCTCTTTTTTAAAATTGGCCCTTAGGCTTTTTAAGTTGGGCCACTTGGGCCTCTAAAATGGCTAAAATATTTCCCTTCTTTTCGGATAAAAAGACTTAGTGAAAATTTTTGCATGCCTTAGCATATTCTTTTTTCAACCCGTTTAGGTTTTTCGAAGGTTTGACGTATCGGAACCTTATTAATTATTTTGTTTGTGTAAACATAATTTAATAACTTTTAAGGTATTTCTGAAGGTCGACATTATCGAAGCCCTTGATTTATTCAAGGGATGAATTTTTCGAGGCCCTTAGATTTTTTGGGGCCTGAATTTATCGAAGCCTTTTATATTTTGCTTTTGCAAGGGTAGCCTGATTTAATCCGTTTTTATGAGGTTTTTGAAGGCCTTTAATTTATAGCAAAATTTGGATGTCTCCGAGCCGCATTATTTTGGTTGTAGCTTTTATATAACCATAGTATTTAGTATGGCCGTAACCTTCGGGTATGTCACTTGGACTTGTTTTCCGATAACTTTTCGAACTTGTTCCAAAAGTTAGTCCCCGAGTATATTGGCCCTGGCCTTTGTTTTGAGGGGGTGCCTTTATGAGGTCTTATAAGTCCGAGTTTTCAATGGCATGGATTTATTGACTGTGTATGATAGTCCCTGAGTATTTTGGGGTTCTTTTAGTATGGTCGTAGCCTTCGGGTAAGTCACTTGGACTTATTTCCTAATAATATTCCAAACTTGTTCGAAACGTTATTCCCCAAGTATAGTGGCCTTGGCCTTTGTTTTGAGGGAGTTCCTCTATGAGTTCTTATAAGTCCGAGTTTTCGATGGCTCAGATGTGCTGACTATTGATGGCAGTCCTTGAGTATTCGGGGGTACTTTTATGTTTTACCTCTTGAGCAGTTTCCAGTAGGATTATAAGTGTAGAGTTTGTGTAATAGTAGACTTCTTTGAGACACAATATATTTTTGATATTAATAGAATGATTCTTCAAATAATTGATAGATTCGTACATGCTTCATTGTCAGGGCTCGACTATTCTATATGGACACAGTTCATCTGAATGTTTGGCCCATTACAACATTTTCCTATCGAATCCCTCTTAGGCGTGAAATATTTTTCTTGAAAATATAATATCCGAGGGTGATGTCCTCTAATATTGGTGGTTGATTGAAAAGAAACTTGGATACTACTGAGTTCTCCTTAGGTAGCGTATAATTGTTCCCTCATTAAAAATTTTGCCGGTGAAACTCATTTGGGACAAAATCCGATCTAAGAAAAAGAGTGCATCATATGCTTTGAAACCTAAGGTCTTCATGTAAAGAAAGGGGGTGCCTTTGAGATTGCACGCCTTCGAGGTCTTCCATCATACCGAATTTGTAAGATCATTTATCCACAAATTTGAGGAATAGGTACAGTTTTTTTCCGCTATCCAAGATAGTGATATCTTTGATAGCCTTTGATATTTTAGGGGATGATTTCGATACCCCGACTTGACATCTGAAGCCGAAGAGCATAGGCATGGGTTCAAATCCCATTCTTAACACCTTGAAGCTGATAAGATTACTCGAGCCAACTCCGAAGGCACATTTCCCTGGGTTGAGCTTTGTGTTAATTTGTCTCAAAACATTGATTATTTCCTACAAAATGAATTAAAATGGTCCTCTACGCGCAGGGACTTAACCAATCATATCATCAATATAGGATTCCATTGTTTTACCTATCTCTTCTTTGATCATCATGTTAACTTGATGTTGGCACATAGCTTCTTAGACTGAGGCCTCCCTTTTTGCTTCATCAGTTTGAACCTGGAATCAGTGCTCAACCGATGCGTGGCGGTTTCCGGTGGAATTTCTGTTATAGCTAAACGGGACCTAGCAAAGTAGCTTATATTATTAATAAGAAACTTAATGATTTTTTTTCTAAGCTTGGGGGTTAATCCCTTTCTCAAGTGTACCTTTCTCTCGGGCGGTTGACCAGGTTGAACCAACTTCTTCGGGAATGACAAATGTTCGTGGAGTGAGTAAGTCCTTTTCTTCGACTTCGATTACCATTGAGGCAGGGGGCTATGGTTGGTATTTAATCGTTTACTTAACATTGAAGCTCGATTTATCCAAGGCAAGGGTTCTGGTATCGATACCACTTCCTCGATTACAAACATATCTTTTGCAACATGTGGTTCTATAGATTGTTTTCACTTCTTCCTCTATTGGGAATTTCATCATCTGGTGAAGAGTTGAAGGCACTACCATGTTGTGTATCCACGGTCTTTCGAGGAGTGTGTTATACCTCATGTCACCTTCAATGACATGGAACTTGGTGTGTTATATGGTCCCGACTATGTTTACCGATAAGATAACCGTTCTCTTAATTGTTTTGGTTTCCATGTTGAAGCCATTCAACACCCGGGATAAAGGTACAATATGGTCTTGCAGGCCGAGTTATTCCACGACCCTCGATTTGATTATGTTCGTTGAGCTACTTGGATCCACTAAAATACATTTAACTTGAATTTTATTTAAAATGATAGAGATTACCAAGGCGCCATTGTGAGCCTGGGATATGCCCTCCGCTTCCTCATTAAAGAATGGATAGGATCACTGTTTCTGAGCCCTCCTTTGCCTTTCCATATCCTTCCACAAGACCATCTACTTTAGTAACTTCTTCATCAACATACCCTTTGACTGCACATAGGATTAACCATACTATCTCCAGTATCACCAACTGGATACAAGTAGTTTTATATAAATTGTCTGTCATATCTAGCACCGTGGCAGCTCAGTTAGTTCTTGCTCAGCCTGAGGTGCCCGCTTCAGTGGAGAAATCTCTTATAAAGTTTCTGGACAACTAGAAGAACCTCATGGACAACTAGAAGTTTATCATGGATGCTTTGGAGGTCAAGGAAAAGCAATCAAGGACATGGTCAAGCAAAAAAAGAAGATGAAGAAGACTCGGGCCTAAAAGAGTCGGTGAAGCTGCTAAGGAAGGAGATCGAGGCGAATAGATCAGCTGGAGACATCTAATTGGACCTACACTTGGAGAAGCCAGTTCCAGTAGTACTTGCGCCATAGCAGGAGGGTGATAGAGAGCCCATGTGGATAAGAGTGATTCTTCAACCTAAGGATTTGGAAATTGAGTTGGAGGACCCCAAGGGAGGTACTACAACTCAGCCACAGGACCCAGCCAGTGACCCCATGCAGACAGAGGAACCATAGGGAGTTTCTTCATTACTCTCTACCCTTCCCCTATTTTACTCTCTAATAAGATCCCCTTAATTAGATACAATTTGTAGAGGTTAATTATAACCCTTACAATAAAACCGCCGCAAATAGACTATTTTTTTGTAGTGTGAGGGTAATGCTACTTTTAATTTGGGGATGGCCTTATTTTAATTTGATGATAATTTATATGTTGGTTTGTAATAACCGTGATACTATTTCTTTTCCTTATTTTTGTTTACCTGTCGTACTTTTTTTTTTACTTTTGGTATGTATATAAAGTTACATTTCCATGTATATATGCATTACCCTTTTATGCATATATTCATTTTACTTTATAACTTTTTTTGCAATTTTTCTTAATAGCATAGCTTCTTATTTCACTTAGTAGCTTCTTTTTCAATTTGTAGTTTCTTACTTTTGCACGTTTTCACAAAAAATAAGCCTTTGGTTTTATTAATGCCACGGTTCTGTCCAAGGTAAAATTTATGTGAACCGGTGGCTCTTCCTAATGATGGATGGCGCGATAACCTTCTTAAAGGTTTGAGTTTTCTATTTTATTTTTGTTTTTGTGTAAATAGTATCAATTGAAGAAAAGTGTCCCAGGCAAAGCTTCACTTGGGCCTAACACATTTACCTTTGACCTTATGGTTAGAAACAAATTGATATGTGAAGGATGGTGATAGTTGTGACCTTTAGACTTTTTTGTTGACCAAATAATCATCGAGTGGTTTTTTGGGACCATTTGTGTTGCTCAAATCTTAGCTAAGATTATTATGGGCCCTCGTCTCTATCTCTTTAGCAATCCAAAAGCTTGTGAGGTAAGGTATTTATTTACAGCCAATGAGTCTAAAACTTTCACAGAATGTTTGTCTAAGCGAAATTCTAAGTGTATCTCGATGTGAGAAATATTATAGGAACTCCTTGATTCGAATTGAAACTTGAAAGAATCCATAGCCTACCAAATATGTTTTCCCTAGTCAACCTCATTGACCCATAACCCTTGTTCTTTGAATAACCATAATACAAGCCTTTATCTGTTATAAAATGATCCTCTCTTGGCACCCGATATTTTCTTAGTACAATTGGCAAAAGTATAATTTTAGGAGGAGAGACAGGAATGCAAAAGTGATAAAAGGTACAAAATGAAGAAAAGGTAAGTCAAAAGAAAGAAAAAGAAAAGCCAAAAAGAAAATAAACAATGTAAAAAATGAAGGGAGTAAATAAAAGCAATGATTAAAGGCTTGGAATGATTATAAAAGGAGAAAAGTGATTGTCATTAACAAGAAAGAGTGACAGTGTGTCTCTCTAGTTCTCTAAGGAAGAGGTAAATAACTCAGAAAGTCAAGAAAATGTGAGTCAAAATGAAGAAAATGAAGTAATTAAGGAATGATGAAACCTTCATAGACCGATATATCCTACCTTGAACCAAGAGAGTTCATTACATTCCTGCAAAAGCCATATATGATTTTTAGTTGAGTAAGGTTACTTTAGTGGTGATTCACATAAGGGGCAAGCTTATTGTACTTAGACCCGGATTTGTGACCTTCCTTTGAGAGAGATGAATGTATTTTTACTCAATCATTATTCTGAGTGCTACAATCTAAAATGAGGTTTGTATATAAAGAGTCGAGGAATATGAGTTTGGGTTCCACAATGACCTATGTAGTGGAACGAGTTTCCTTGATGAGTTGGGTTCCACTAGAGCTATGGTGATAAAAAGGTTGTGTGTTGTTAATAATGCATTTGAGTTGAGGGTAATTGTTAGTCCCAGTTGATGCTTGCTAAACTCATCTTAGAACAACTGAAATTCATCTTTCTTTTACCTTGCGGAGATGGGAATTACCTTGTTTGCTTGAGAACAAGCAAAAGCTTAAGTTTGGTGGAGTTGATAACTAGGGATTCTAGCCTATATTATACTTATTTTGCCTAGGGTTTGGATTAAAAATGTGTTAAAGCATTCGCAAAAACTAAATTATTGTGCTTGTTTGCATGGTTTGGTGAAAATGAGGCAAGAAAGTCATAATCAGCTCATAAAGGAGTTAAACCTGCATAAGTTCAAAGTTGAGCTAAAAGAGCTAATAGTGATGAAATAGTACAGCCTCGGAAGGTCCACCACTAAGGCAACCACAATTATGCTCTCAGCAGAATTAAAGTTGAGAGAATGATATTTTGGCACAACAAACACTATTGACTACAGTGAAATAATGCAACATCGGAATTATTTGATGTGGCTGCGGTTCATCCGCTGAGGGCAAAATTTAGAATCAAAGAACTGGAGATTTGAGCTCAAATGAATAGCGCAGTCCGCGACCATATTTCAAAGACGCTGTTGAAGATAATGCGCAGGTGGTTGCTTTTTTGCTCCTGGTGGAATCAAGTTCAGACCAATCTCGGAAGAGAAGTAGCACGGTTCGTGCTTGCTTTTGTGCGGCCACGAAAGTCGAAGCTCTGAGGCGCTCAGTATTATGTTGTCAGCAGAACCTCCGTAGTTGCATTTTTTTCAAGTAATTTTAGCTGTGTACAAATAGTTCTTTTTCATATTTTAGGTCATCTCTTATTTTGAGGAGCACATAAACAACCGTTTTTTACTTCTTAAGGTAATTTTAGAACATCTTTTGCTATTAACCATAGATTTTACTCTTGTAATTAATTTTTTGGCTTACGTTTCATCTTCATATTATATTTTTACCTTAATTATGAGTATTTAACCCATTAGTTAGCATTGTGACCCAACCCTAGTGTGGGTATATAGTGGGTCTGTAATTTTAGGGCTTAAATATTTATGGGTTAATGATATTTAGCTTATTTCATGGTTTAATTGTTGATTGGTGGTTGAAAACACCGATTCGTGCCTATTTGACTTAGAATCTTCTTGAAAAAGACTCTAGAAACTTCAGGCTAACAAGGAATTGGGGTGCATTCATATATTGATAGCCCCAATTAAAAGGTTAAACATAGAGATAGTAATACCCGACTTTAACCAATTTTACGTGCATTGTTTAAACACCCAATTGTCTTGAGAAAGCCAATTAGGAAATAATCACTCAAACTAGCGAGAGGTATAGAATGTGTAACTATGTGTGAGGTTATATCATGATCCCAATTATAATAATTTTGTCCTAAGTTTTAGAGCATGTTAGATACTCACCTAGCTGTAAGTCACTTCCCTAGTAGTTTTTACCAACTGAGAAAACCCTTATAAAAGTATTGTACTTAGATTATTTTCAATATTCATTAGTACTAAAAGTAGAATAGCAATAAAACAAAGCATGATTGGAAGTGAAATTAAGAACAACACGCATATCTAGATTCGATAGAAACCAATTCCCAATAGTTAGTTTCTCCTTCTGGATATCGATCCCGTCCTTTCGGGTAAAAGTTGAATCAACCACTCTTTGCCATTTTATAGTGGTATAGGCTTGGAACCGATCAAGCATCGAGGTCATCAGAATACAACTTCAGTGTCGCTACTGCCGCTATCGTATTTGCCATCGGATGCATCAAAGATACAAAATGGCCTAGACCTTTACAATCTGATCCAGCCCAAAGGGATCCCAAACTAATGTGCAAATATCACGGCCCTCATGGCCACATAATAGAACACTACTAACAATTAAGAGAAGAGATGGATCGGCTATTCAACAAAGGATATCTCTGAGAATTCCTGTGTGATCGAGCGAAGAACCTTTTCAGAAACATAGACTCTAATAAGTAGACCAAGCAGGACGGGCCTCAGCACGTCATTAACATGATCATTAATGGAGTCGACATTTCCTAGAGTTTGATGCTAAAACACACCAAAGTATCCATGACAAGGGAAAAAATAGACTCGGGATTACGTACCAGAAGGAACCTTGTCTTTCAATGAAAAAGACGCTGAATGGATCATGTAATCTCACAATGATGCACTAGTAATATCGGTACTCACAAATGAATCTCAAATTAAGTGTGTATTAATTGATTGAGGTAGCTCAGCCAATAATATTAGATCAAGAGTTGTGGAATAACTCGGCCTACTAGATCAGATCGTGCAAGCAGTCCGAGTCCTAAACGGGTTCAACATGGCATGACCATTAAAGGGGAGATAACATTACCCGTGAATGTTTCCAGAACCATACAGAAAGCCAAGTCACCATGTTCTATATAGTCAAATGTGATATGAGATACAACAGTCTATTTGGAAGGCCATGGAATCATAACATGAGAACAATACCCTCGATGATGCACTAGGTGCTGAAATTTCCAACACTCGAAGGAGTCAAAACAGTTTATAGGGAAGAACAGGCTGCCATACATATCCGCGGTCGATTAAGTGATCCCAACATCCACACTCCTGTCATTAGTGGATCTGAATCGGATGGTCAAGGATGGGGCCAAATAGCAATTACTGATACCATCCTCGATAGAGTCAAAGGAACGAGGGGTAGAAGGGGACAATGACTATGGAGTCTCCAGATCTTTCATAGACCTTAACGATTCTAATGCTACAAAATCAACGGTCGAGGAACTGGAACAAGTCGTACTAATCGAACACTTGCCCAATCAAAAGGATACTTGGGAACGGGTTTCAGCTCCAAGCTTAGGAAATACTCATTTAATTTCTTATAGCGAATAAAGATTGCTTCGCTTGGTCCCATCTTGATATGAAAAGGATCCCCCTGAAGATAACCAATCACAATATAAGCTTGGACCCAAAGTTTTACCTGATCAAGCAGAAGAGGAGACCTCAGTCCGAAGTCAAATATGATTTCATCAAGGACGAGGTATCTCAACTCCTAAAAATAGGTACATTCGGGAGGTTAAATACCCGGATTGATTAGAAAATATAGTGGTAGTCCCTAAAAAGAAATAAATTAAGAATGTGTATAGACTATAAGGATTTGAAAAAGGCATGTCCTAAGGAATCCTTCCCTTTGCCCAACATCGATTGCATGATCGACGTCACGGCCAGCCATGATATCCTCAATTTTCTCGCGCCTACTCCGGGTAACCCCGGTGATCAAGGAAAACCTTCCTTCATTACTAAGTACGAGACATACTATTATAATGTGATGCCATTATGATTAAGAAAAATGGCACTGCCACTTATCAATGCCTAGTAAACCGAATGTTTGAGGAACAAATAGTGAAATCAATGGAGGTTTATATTGACGATATGTTAGTTATGTCCATGTAAGGATAGGACCATTTAAAAAATTTGTAGGAAACTTTTAGCATATTGAAGAAGTAGAATATGAAACTAAACCCGGAGAAATATGCATTCAGAGTCGGATCAGGTAAATTCCTCGGATTCATGGTATCCAGCCATGGAATCGAGATCAACCATGACAAGATCAAATTCATTGAAGATATCACAATTATGGATAATGTAAATGTCGTGCAAAGATTAACCAGACTCATAGCCGCCATGGGCCGATTCGTCTCGACGTCCTCTGATAAAAAGCATCGATTTTTCTCACTATTAAAGAACAAGAATAACTTCTCATAGACCCTGTAGTGCCAACGATCGTTGGAGGAACTCAAGAGGTACACATCCCGAAGACAGACGAACAACTATACCTGTACTTGGTGGCATCTGACATATCTGTAAGTGGAGTCCTGGTCTGGGAAAAGCAAGGTATGCAATTTCCAATTTACTATGTTAGCAAGACTTTAGGTCAGGTCGAAACAAGGTACCCTCACCTATAAAAATTGGCGCTCACTTTGCTAAGGTCCTCTAGAAAGCTGAAACCATATTTTTAATGTCATCCTATATATGTTGTGACTACTTACCCATTGCGAATTGTAATGCATAAACCCGAGATCTCGAGATGATTGGCCAAATGGGCCGTGGAGATCAGAGGTTACGATATTGAATATTGACCCTGAACCGCCATTAAATCTCAAATTTTGGCAAACTTCATGGCTGACTTTACGTCGGCCCTAATACACGAGGTCGAAATGGAGGTGTTGGTAAATTCGGATATGTCTTCGAGAATCTAGACCCCTTTTGTGGATGGTGCCCCAAACGCAAAAGGGTCCAAACATGGCATCATATTGAAGCCACCAACAGGCAATATAGTTAGACAATCTATTAAAACTGCAAAACTGACTAACAATGAGGACAAATATGAGGCCATAATTGTAGGTCTTGAACTAGCCGAAAGCTTGGGGGCGGAGGTGATCGAAGCTAAGTGCGACTCGCTCTTCGTGGTGAACCAAGTTAATGGGATGTTCGAGGCAGAGAAGAACAAATGCAAAGGTATCTGGATAAGTTGCAGGTAATATTACATCGGTTCAAGGAGTGGACTTTGCAAAACCTACCTCGCGATCAAAATAGTGAGGCCGATGCCCTTGCTAACTTAGGGTCGTCGGTCGAGGACGATGAGTTTGACTTAGGAGCAGTTGTACAATTCATGATATTGGTAGTGGAAAAAGGTCATGATTAGATAAAATCAGCGAGACTAACTTGGGACTGGAGAAACAAATATATAGAATATCTTAAGGTCGAAAAACTGCACTCGGATCCAAAAAACAAGGGCCCTGCGTACAAAGGCAGCCCAATTTAGTTTATCCGAAGATGGAACCCTGTTCACAAGAACATTTAATGGCCCGCTCCCGATATGTCTAGGACCGGGAGATAACGAGTACATTCTGAGGGAAATTCATGAAGGCACATGCAGAAATCATTCAAGCACCAAATCATTGGTTTAAAAAATAATCTCAGTTGGCTATTACTAGATCAATATGGAAAAGGACGTGAAGGAGTTCATATGAATGTGATGAATGTCAAATACATGCTCCAATATTCATCAACATGGGGAGATATTGAATTCGGTGGTGTGACCATGGCCTTTGATGAAGTGAGGAATGGACATCGTTGGCCCCCTCCCATGGGGCACCCGATAAGGCTCAATTTGTATTGTCACACCTCCCTTTTTTCACACACATACGTAGAAACGTAATGTGCCACTGTTTACTACTACACCTCGGGAAGAGATATAATAATAATCAGTGAAGGAGTTTTTCCACTTAAAGGACAGTCGGAACGGGATCAGTTTATTTAATTTTTCAAAGTCGCCACTTGGGAAAATAATGGTGTCCCAAGTCACCGGTTTAATCCCGAACCGAGGAAATTTATGACTCTGTAATACAGTCTGCGAAACTAGAAACCTGGATAAGGAATTCTGTTAACCCGGGAGAAGGTGTTAGGCACTCCCGGGTTCCGTGGTTTTAGCACGGTCGCTCAATTGCAATTTTTTGCTTTTATCTGCTTTCTTTATATATTTTAACTATGTGCTATTTATGTTCCGCTTTTCAATTTTTAGAAGAATTGCAACGTCACAAAAATATATTTCGAGTCACACCGCAACCAGTACGCCTGTAACTTTAATGTATTTCAGTTTCGCCGAGAGTAAGATTTGGGTCACATAAATGCGCACCCGTATTTAGGAAAGTATTTTTATTAAAGTCGTGCCTAAAGAGTCTATCGTGTTGTTAACTTTGGGAAAGACCGTGAAATTTACTAAACGGTCCTCCCGAGTCTACATGTTTTATAACAATTAATTGAGGGCCCCGTGTATTTGATTTTCTAACGAGGCTCATCTCACTTTTTACTAAAAGCCAAACCTAACATGACTATGAATTTCTATTTAATTGATCTCTAATAATAAACCAAGGTTTCAATTTATTCTAAAAGGGTTGTTTCAGTTTGTATTGAATGAGTGTTTAGAAATTTGGGCTCCAAATGAGCCCAATACAGAAGAGAAAACAAACTGGGCTGTTAGCCCATGCGTGTGTCCAATTTCCGGCAGTCTCATTCTTACTATTTGAGTCATTTTGATTGCATTAGTAATCTAATTCAGGTGATAATACACAAACTAAGATCTAGAAGAATCTAATCCAGCAGTGGTAAAATAATGAACCAATTTTTTTTGGAATTAAAAAAAAACACAGTCAACAATTAAGCCAAAACATTTGCATGACTATAACATAACGAGTTTCCAAAAGTGGTCTTCAACGTTTAGACCTTAACTCCTGATGAAAATTAACAGAATTGATTTACATGTATTGTATGTCAATTGTATAGCTGAAGATAAAAATATCACTGTTTTAAAATGTAAATATGGAAATATGCGTAGATGACTACATTACCACCTAGTCATGAATCATTATCCTGTTATTACAAATTGCATTATTAAATAAATTTATCTAACACTAACACAAACTTAATCAAATGAATTTATCATAAAAGTGTTGTAAATATCAATTGCAAATATCAGAAACCGTCCGTTGTAACAAGGACTCAATAGACTTGATCTTTCAATAATGTAAATACAGTATTTGAAACTTCATGCTGTTAAGGAGGTAAAAATGTACCTGGAACAAAAGAAGAGATCTATTAGATCTAATCAACAGCAACAAATATACAGGATTCAACCAACATTGTTCAGCAGTAACAGTCAGCAGCAATTCAATAAGATCAACAGTGAATAGGACCAAACAGCTAACCCAGGAAGCAATTTCCAGAAGTTCAAGTTGATTCAAAATCAGATTTCGTATTCAAAATACTGTAATTACAGCTTTCTACTGATTTATAACTGATTCTACTATTGTTTTTGGATTCTTTTAAGGTAATTTGAGATATAAAAGAAGAAAATTGAATCTAAAACTGTTAATTTCATATCTGAAAATTGTAGATATTTTTTGGGATTTTTCTAGGGTTCATATGGTTCAAAATTCTTAAAAGGAAGCCTAAAAATCAAATTGAACCCCCTTTGATTAATGCTGAAAATGCCTATTTATAGACCCAAAAAGGGAGGAGATTATTTCATTAAAAACCCTCTTATTCTTAGCTTGTTGCACAAGTTAGTGCAATTATTCTACTGAAAGTTACACTAAAACCCCTTCTAGAATACTCTACCATATTCTATTTCCTTGAAATTCCTATTGTACCCTCATGTCCTTTTATTATTCACTAAAATACCTTTTGTCATGCCCAAAATTACCCCTAATCCTCTATATTCATTACATTTATACCATTTCCCTTTCCAATTTTACCCCCACTGCTTAGGGTTTATTACCCTTACACAATTTTTCTACCCAAAGTGCCCCCACTGTTTGAGGTTTATTACAACTAAACTATTTAGCCCTGAATTCCAGCATTTTCATTTATCAAATAATATGTATTAACAGCTATAACCAATTCCTATATATGTATCAATCAAAACTAAAATCAAAGTCAAAATTGTTTTACAAAAATAGTCAATAATAGACAGTTTTTGCAGAACAAATCTAATTAGACTTAATGTCACGACCCCAAATCCTGTCGTGATGGCGCCCAGCACATTGCTAAGCCAGCCTGACCAATCAATATCAACAACGGAGCTAGAAGCTCTCTTTAACTCATTTAAGCATTTCAAAATATGAAACAATAGTACAACATATACCAACAACGGGGAAACCAAGTCCCAAAATATACTAACTCCCGTAGACCGAAGGGTCAAGAGTCATGAGCCTCTACTGAACATGAATGTATAAAGGTTTACAAGATACCAAGTGCGGAAAGAATGTCAATACAAAATCAAAAGACAGTAGGAGGGAATATCGGGTCCTGCGGACTCTGCAGCTACCTCGAATATCCACAAACGTCGCCTCGCACAGCTACTGGATCACTGCTGAGAGGTACATGGATCTGCACACAAGGTGCAGGGAGTAAAATGAGTACTGCCAGACTCAGTGGTAATAAACAAGGGTAAGACAGCGCAGATAAGAAATCCGCAATAAAGCACTATGTAAAGCTGTAATCAAATACCCTGTCACAGAATCGATATCAACTGTACATGTACCAATAAGTACCAGCAAAACAGTATAACAACTAGCAGATGTAGCTAAATGCAATGCAATGCATGATATGACCGCTACGGCGCGTAGCCCGATCCAATTTTTGGGTACCGTGCTCACTGTGGGGGTTCAGACTCCGGAGGGGCTCCTACAGCCCAAGCACATCTCATAGAGATATCCCTGCGGCGTGCAGTCCGATCCAACATATATCTCGCTGCGGCGCGCAGCCCGATCCACTACTAGTCAGCTAATATGCAGATACAGCCTCGCAGGCTCAAAAGTAGTTTTTGAAAACTCTTTTATCATTTTTTAGTTGGAAAACAGAAATATCAAGTTCCAGAGATTGGAATTAGCATAATAACAGAAATAGCTGCGGACTAGTAGTAAACTAGCATGTCTATATGATAAGACAATGATAACGATCCTCGCGGGATCCAATAACTGGCTCACGGCCCACATGTATACTCAACCGCCCGAGAAGGGGGTTCCTCGGCTCAAGAGTGGCCATTATCACAATATATATATATGCAACCATCCGAGAAGGAGGTTCGACGGCTCTAGAATGTCATAACACAGTATCAACAAGTCGAACTAAGCCATAGTCCCCAATCACAATCGACCCCGCACTCACAAGAGAGTACGTGTCTCGCCGCTATACAGCGTCACAAAGTGGTATACCGGGGTTTCGAACCCGTCGGTCATCACCCACATCTATTACTCACCTCAATACGGCGCGACGATTACTCCGAAATGCCCTTGCCACGAGAATCAAGCTCCGCACGCGTAGAATCTGATCAAATACAGTAGAAATACAACAAATTAGGCCAATGGGATGACACCCGATCAATACAACTCAATTTACATCAAAATTCCCAAAGTTGTCAAAACCCGAGCCCCGGGCCCACATTCCGAAAATTTACAAAATTCACATTTCCGGAACCCTCGTCTCGCCACGAGTCCATACATATAAAATTTACCAAAATCGGACTCCGTTTGCCCACTCAAATCGGTGTTTTTCTTCAATTTAGGCTTAGGGCTCAAACCCACATTTAATCTCCCATTTACAGAGAATTAACCAAGGATTTCATGTTAAAATGATGTAATTAAGCCACAAAACTTACCTCCGACGAATCCCCGATGAATTACCAGCAATTCCCGTGAGTTTCTCTCTCTAGAACTCAAAAATGGCATTTTGGGTGTATGAACCCGCGACCCCTCTGTTCTGTGATTTAATTCACTGCCAGAACGATTTCTTCTATGCGATCGCATTCCCCTTGTTGCGATCGCATAGAGCAAGTTTCTCATGCCTCCAATTTGTTCTCTGCGATCGCAGGCCTAGCCATGCGATCGCATAGCTTCGCATCAAATACCCTCCGCGATCGCAATCGAGCCCCGGCGATCGCAATGCACAATTTCCGGACACTATGCGACCGCAATGCCCTCCATGCGATCGCATAGAGTAAACTTCACGCCCCCTTCCGCTCTTCTATGCGATCGCAATCATCTCTATGCGATCGCATAGAGCAATTGCTGACTGCAATTTTCTGCAGAATTTTTCCAAGTTCTAAATGCCCGGTTGATGGTCCGAATCCATCCCGAGGCCCCCGGGACCCCAACGAAAACCACCAACATACTCCAAAACACGATACGGACTTGTTCCAATCATAAAAACACCATACTAAACATCAAAATCACCAGTTACACACGGATTCAAGCCTAAATTTCTTAAAACTTTCCGAATTACACATTCGATCAAAAACCCGACCAAACGACGTCCGAATGACCTGAAATTTTGCAGGCACATCCAAAATCACCTAACGGAGCTACTGCAACTGTCGGAACTCCATTCCGACTCCCGGATCAAAATCTCACCTACCGTTCGGATTTCGCCAAAATTCAACCTTAGCCAATTCAAGCCTATTTCTACACCGGGCCTCCAAATTCAATTCCGATTGCTCCCCTAAGTCACAAATTACCTCCCGGAACTAACCGAATCATCAGAATCCGATTCCGAGCCCTCTAACCAAATAGTCAACTCCGGGTTGACTTTCCTTATTCAAGTTCCTTCACAAAGGCTATATGCCTCATTTCCAATCCAAATCACTCCTAACTCACCCGATAGACTTTAACACTGATATAAAAGCATAAAACATACAATTTTAACATAACGGGGTGGTAATTCCCGTAACGACGGGCCGGGTCGTTACATTCTCCCCAACTTATACAAACGCTCGTCCTCGAGCGTACCAGAGTGGTACTAGAAGCAACTCAATAGCTGAATGACCTTACCGAGCATATATTCGGGCGATCACACGTCACCCTATCTCTCATAAGCCCGAAACACCATATAACTGAAATCTCACAGACCATCTGAACCATAAATAAACCACATTGAACTTTCCGAAATCATATACCAATTGCTAATCCCATGCCTATACTCGGGATACACTAGAATCCACTGCAATAAGCCATACTCACCACTCCGGGTGAGATCATATGATGTATCAAACAACCCAATCACTCGAGACGATAGTCTCTAATCACAACAACTGGCCACAATCACCAAATACTAGGTGAAAACCTCTTTCATTAGATAGAGTCTTATTCCAACACCTCCATATCCTGCCCCCCGGCAGCTGAAGCACGCGATATACCGAACCCATCTCTCGGGTTAACCATTCGTGAATCTATTTCCCTTTTTAAAACTCATATCACGATAGGTTTCGGAGCTAAACCTCGGTTTCTACCTTTCTAACAAGCTAAGATCCAATATGCTCGTATTCATTAATGACTCCAACGGTCATTTCGATTATAACACACCACACTGGTGATAAACACCTCAACACCGGCCTAAGCCACGACGAGCACAACATAGGCTCCAATAGAAACGTATGCACACACTCGAATCATGACAGCTCAATTCATGACAACTGTCTCCAGCAAATAGAGCTGCAATTTAATCCCTCTATGCCATCATAATATAGAACTGAGATCGCGTCTCGTATTATAGAAATAAAGTACCTGAATCCTCCTCGAGAGGTCATAACATCACGTGGCCTTGCCACGATTCGTGATTATATCCCAACGTTATTACTCGTGAAGCACCTCAAGCCACTAAGCTCAAAACGGTTAGCCACGCACAGATCGAGGTCTTGAACCCAAGAAATCAACCTCACCCACGGTGAAACAATTAACGTATGCTATCAAATCCTGAAAGAACACAACTGATGTGCCATTCGCCAAGCGATACTCGATACAGACTCTTCCTCAGAAGCCAGGAGGTATTGTATACCAGGTAACATATAACTAACTATATTTTCACAATATTCTGTTGCGGCGTGCAACCCGCTCCAATGACATACCCGTGGCGGCGTGCCACCCGATCCAGATACCATACCCGTGGCGGCGTGCCACCCGATCCAAAAAACCGTATCTATGGCGGCGCGCCACCCGATCCATATAGAACCCTCGCTAAAGAAATGCATATAGCCTCAAGTTTGGCCACAAGAAACGCATCCGACAAAGTTCCTCAATACCAAAACTAATCAATGGTAGATACTTCTACACTAACATCCGCCACTAAGGTCCAACTGACAAAACAATGCCTACCAGCCGTCCGCTGATCCTGGGTACAACTACTGTGTTGGAGCATGCTCTGATGCTCTCTGCTACGCAATTTGTGCCATTTTCCGACATAGTCCATATCACATTAGTCTAGACGACCTGACTTATGTCAACCAGTCCGAAATAAGGTATTATAACCCAAATTCATCATATCAAGCTAAGAGAGAGCCATTAGGGCTTCCCATTTTCCAATAACCGCTAAACGGTGCTGATACACACGATGTACAACCACTGCATAGGCGGATTACGAGAACTTCCAGTCTCCAACACATATATAACACATGAATTACCATGCTTGATTCCGCACTCCACCGTACGAATACATAACGCACATCAAGCGTCCATTCATACCACGAAAGCCATTCAGAAATTTCACTATGCTATCAAAGACTCAATTATTATGGTCGATCCAACAAGAGAATACCATCATACCACTGGATATCATCAGTTTACATTACCTTGTCCTTTTTGGATCATATTCCCTGCCAAATTACTAGAATAGCAGTACCATTTTCCTTAATCGCCAGAAAGATCAATTCTTTAAATCACTTGCAGCTGCCCGCGCTGCTCAATAATTTTAATGACTCCCCATATATTATGAACTGATCTCAAAACCTTGAATATGTCATTATCAACTTTCCATCACACATCGCATATGCCACACCACCCTAAGATAACATGGAAATTCATATTCCTTTCCTATGCCGCAAACATCGACGCAATCAACTAGTCAAGGACTTTTATGATCTCATATAGAGAAAACTCATTACACATTCCAAGCCTTACATACCAACAGGAAATACACTTATTTTTAAACCACGTTAAAACACGTCATAAACTCTTTCTCCCAATTTCATTGCATAAGTTAAACTGCCAGGACTGAGTCCTTATACCCATATCAAGTTACACAACTGCCAGCACTCAAGAGCTTTGCTGCAATGTCTGCAAGACTCATTACTTCAACCACATACCAGGAATCAATCGTATTCCTTTTTATACCATTCTGGTTTATTAACAAGTTGTTCCATTTACCCAGTTTCCTTTCTGATTCATCTTTGATTTAATATTAGCCACTACTGTAGCACCATAACACATGAACTCATTCCACACGAGACTCGTACATAAGACCACACGGTCTGAGACATATAGGCCACTGAATACTCTCTCAAATTTCCAGAAGGATCACATCTTACAATACTTTATTTTGAAGAACCTCTTGCGATTTGAATTAGTTATCATTACCTTCCAATACGGATTACATAGAATCCCGTCATTCACATAATATAACACAAGTACCGATCTCTTCTAACGAAACCACCATCTTTAGCCACATGCACAATTTTGAGACACATGATTGTTACAAGTAAAATCTTGAACACCGTAAACAATTCTCGGGCGTCAGTCATCCTTATTCAGCTGTAATTCAACTGTCTTATTGAACAGAACCACTCGTGCCTTATTAGAATTCTGACACTGCAGATCATGATTACATACGGATACTATTAGCTATCACTCTTTTCTATACACCAAGCATTCCTTACCAACCTCAGTTCAAAATACCCTAGTATTTCTTCACATCTACGAAGCACCATAACCTTTATCAGAATTTTCCCAACATACTTAGAGACAGAATCAACATAGCACACAATAGTGCAATCAGTTAATCAATAGCAACCTCCCCAACTTAGCTCGAAGCCATTCATCAAAGCACTTTCAACCACTCATATCGGTATTACTCAAGTGATGCCGAAATGTTAGTATGATATTAAACTCAAGTCATTTACAAGCTTCGGCGGAGATTCGAATCATCGGAAATATTAACTCTTTTGCAATTCTTGCATTCATTCACACACAACAGTTACGCCCCCTCTTTAGGTGACAAAAATCTTTTCTAAGTCCCGAATTTTCCAAAAATTTCGGCGGAGTTTCCTTTGTAAATTGGCCTATCCACCTGCCAGAGAATCACCAAACCATCCTAGCTATACTTCCACAACTCAACAAGATATCACAATGTATTTCAACAACATTAAATATCAATACTACACGAATTATATCATCACAATTTATACTTGAACCTGCGATGTATCTGCTCGAATCATAACACATATCAATACCTTTCAATTACACATGAGAATCAACCCACCTACCTCGCCTCAATTTAGCATTTCATCACAATACCTTCCACCAGGATACACATAGCAAAATCACTTTAGTCTTCCCGAGTTTAAACTTGTTCCACTACAAATAAGGCATTTTACCTTCCAATTACGAGATATGATAAATATTCACCACGCCCATAGCTCGGGGCTACACAACAGTTTAGATAAGAGTCGAACAATTAACAACTCATCCATTAGTAAACCTTCCTAATAATCTACAGATCGGCACAAGGCCCCAAACATGGCTACTAGCCCAAGTACATAGATATAAGCCCGGTCTTAGTCACTTTACACAGTAATTTATCAATTGGGAAGGATCAAGTCCAAATCCCCAGTCACAATACCACCACGCTCGTCACGTGACGCGTATTCCATCTCAGCACAGCACTGTATAATGCAAAAATACGGGATTTCAAACCCTCTATGAACTTCATAATACCGACTCGCAAAATTAATACCTTGGTGCTCAAGCCATAGACAAGGATCCGGCCTCAAGTCCTCCCGACTGGCCCAATATGAACTCATAGAGATTATATCTCGCCCCTCGATCGGGGAATCACAAGCCGTCAAGGCAATTATATTACGGAGCGCTCGATGCGTACGCAGGCGTGTGGAAGAAATTTCAAAGATTATATCTTAAGCTGAATCAAGTATGCACGATAAGAATTCCAAGAAATGTGAAGTGTTTCCTAAATGTTTGCAGCCTTCCGAGGATAAATACAAGCTCGTACCGATCCACGAGACTCTACCAACCGGCTCAAGACTCATGGGTTCTAGTAACCTAGGCTCTGATACCAACTTGTCACGACCCCAATCCCGATCGTGATGGCACCCAACACAACTACTAGGCAACCCGGCCAATCAATATCAACAACGGAGCTAGAAGCTCTCTTTAACCCATTTAAGCATTTCAAAATATGAAACAATAGTACAACAGCGGGGAAACCAAGTCCCAAAATATACTAACTCCCATAGACCGAAGGGTCAAGAGTCATGAGCCTCTACTAAACATGAATGTATAAAGGTTTACAAGATACCAAGTGCGGAAAGAATGTCAATACAAAATCAAAAGACGGTAGGAGGGAATATCGGGTCCTGCGGACTCTGCGGCTACCTCGAATATCCACGAACGTCGCCTCGCGCGGCCCTGCGGATCACTGCTGCGAGAGGTACACGGATGCTGCGCGCAGGTGCGGGGAGTAAAATGAGTAGCTGCCGGACTCGGTGGTAATAAACAAGGGTAAGACGGCGCGGATAAGAAATCCGCGATAAAGCACGTATGTAAAGCTATAATCGGCTACCTGTCATAGAATCAATCTTGACTGTACACTGTTCCAACAATTACCGATAAATAGCATAACGGCTAGCGAGATGTAGCTAAATGCGATGCAATGCATGATATGACCGCTACGGCGCGTGGCACGATCCATTTGGGGTACCCGTGCTCGCTGTGGGGGTTCGGACTCCGGAGGGGCTCCTGCGGCCCAAGCACGTCTCGTAGAGATATCCTGCGGCGTGCGGTCCGATCCGACATATATCTCGGCTGCGGCGTGCGGCCGATCCACTCTTAGTCGGCTAATATGCGAGATACGGCCTCGCGAGGCTCAAAAGTAGTTTTTGAAAACTTTTTTATCATTTTTCAGTTGGAAAACAGTAATATCAAGTTCCAGAGATTGGAATTAGCATAATAACAAAAATAGTTGCGGACTAGTAGTAAACTAGCATGTCTATGTGATAAGACAATGATAACGATCCTCGCGGGATCCAATAACTGGCTCACGGCCCACATGTATACTCAACCGCCCAAGAAGGGGGTTCCTCGGCTCAAGAGTGGCCATTATCACAATATATATATATATGCAACCATCCGAGAAGGAGGTTCGACGGCTCTAGAATAGCCAATAATACAGTATCAACAGGTTGGACTAATATATAGTCTCCAGTTCATGATCGACCCCGCACTCTCGAGAGTGTGCGTGTCTCGCCGCTATACAGCGTCACAAAGTGGTATACTGGGGTTTCGAACCCGCTGGTCATCACCCACATCTATTACTCACCTCAATACGGTGCGACGACTACTCCGCAATGCCCTTGCCACGAGAATCAAGCTCCGCGCGCGTAGAATCTGATCAAATACAGTAAAAATACAACAATTTAGGCCAATGGGACGACACCCAATCAATACAACTCAATTTACATCAAAATTCCCAAAGTTGTCAAAACCCGAGCCCCGGGCCCACATTCCGAAAATTTACGAAATTCACATTTCTGGAACCCTCGTCTCGCCACGAGTCCATACATATAAAATTTACCAAAATCGGACTCCGTTTGCCCATTCAAATCGGTGTTTTTCTTCAATTTAGGCTTAGGGCTCAAACCCACATTTAATCTCCCATTTACCAGAGAATTAACCAAGGATTTCATGTTAAAATGATGTAATTAAGCTACAAAACTTATCTCCGACGAATCCCCGATGAATTACCAGCAATTCCCGTGAGTTTCTCTCTATAGAACTCAAAAATGGCGTTTTGGGTGTATGAACCCGCGACCCTTCTGTTCTGTGATTTAATTCACTGCCGGAACGATTTCTTCTATGCGATCGCATTCCCCCTTGTTGCGATCGCATAGAGCAAGTTTCTCGTGCCTCCAATTTGTTCTGCGATCGCGAGCCTAGCCGTGCGATCGCGTAGGCTTCGCGTCAAATACCCTCGCGATCGCAATCGAGCCCCCGCGATCGCGATGCACAATTCCGGATCCTCCGGGGCTCGCGATGCCCTCCGTGCGATCGCATAGAGTAAACTTCACGCCCCGCTTCCACTCTTCTATGCGATCCGCAATCATCTCTATGCGATCGCATGAGAGCAATTGTACCTGCAATTTTCTGCGAATTTTTCCAAGTTCTAAATGCCAGGTTGATGGTCCGAATCCATCCCGAGGCCCGGGACCCAACGAAAACCACCAACATACTCCAAAACATGATACGGACTTGTTCCAATCATAAAAACACCATACTAAACATCAAAATCACCGAGTTACACACGGATTCAAGCCTAAATTTCTTAAAACTTTCCGAATTACACATTCGATCAAAAACCCGACCAAACGACGTCCGAATGACCTGAAATTTTGTGGACATATCCAAAATCACCTAACGGAGCTACTGCAACTGTCGGAACTCCATTCCGACTCCCGGATCAAAATCTCACCTACCGTTCGGATTTCGCCAAAATTCAACCTTAGCCAATTCAAGCCTATTTCTACACCGGGCCTCCAAATTCAATTCCGATTGCTCCCCTAAGTCACAAATTACCTCCCGGAACTAACCGAATCATCAGAATCCGATTCCGAGCCCTCTGACCAAATAGTCAACTCCGGGTTGACTTTCCTTATTCAAGTTCCCTTCACAAAGGCTATATGCCTCATTTCCAATCCAAATCACTCCTAACTCACCCGATAGACTTTAACACTGATATAAAAGCATAAAACATATAATTTCAACATAACGGGGTGGTAATTCCCGTAACGACGGGCCGGGTCGTTACACTTAAGTACTCAATTAATCGATTTATTTTTGTATAAATGTAAATTTGTTTTGGAATTTAAAAAAAAAACACAATCAACAATTAAGCCAAAACATTTGCATGACTATAACATAATGAGTTTCCAAAAGTGGCCTTCAACGTTTAGACCTTAACTCCTAATGAAAATTAACAGAATTGATTTACATGTATTGTATGTCAATTGTATAGCAGAAGATAAAAATATCACTGTTTTAAAACGTCAATCTGGAAATATGCTTAGATGACTATTTACCACATAGTCATGAATCATTATCCTGTTATTACAAATTGCATTCTTAAATAAATTTATCTAACACTAACACAAACTTAATCAAATGAATTTATCATAAAAGTGCTGTAAATATCAATTGCAAATATCAGAAACCGTCCGTTGTAACAAGGACTCAATAGACTTGATCTTTCAATAATGTAAATACAGTATTTAAAACTTCATGCTGTTAAGGAGGTAAAAATGTACCTGTAACAAAAGAAGAGATCTATTAGATCTAATCAACAGCAACAAATATACAGGATTCAACCAACATTGTTCAGCAGTAACAGTTAGCAGCAATTCAATGAGATCAACAGTGAATAGAACCAAACAGCTAACCCAGGAAGCAATTTCCAGAAGTTCAAGTTGATTCAAAATCAGATTTCGTATTCAAAATACTGTAATTACAGCTTTCTACTGATTTATAACTGATTCTACTATTGTTTTTGGATTTTTTGAAGGTAATTTGAGATATAAAAGAAGAAAATTGAATCTGAAACTGTTAATTTCAGATCTGAAAATTATAGATATTTTTTTGGATTTTTCTAGGGTTCATATGGTTCAAAATTCTTAAAAGGAAGCCTAAAAATCAGATTGAACCCCCCTTTGATTAATGCTGAAAATGCCTATTTATAGACCTAAAAAGGGAGGAGATTATTTCATTAAAAACCCTCTTATTCTTAGCTTGTTGCACAAGTTAGTGCAATTATTCTACTGAAAGTTACACTAAAACCCCTTCTAGAATACTCTACCATATTCTATTTCCTTGAAATTCCTATTGTACCCCCATGTCCTTTTATTATTCACTAAAATACCTTTTGTTATGCCCAAATTACCCCTAATCCTCTATATTCATTACATTTATACTATTTCCTTTCCAATTTTACCCCTACTGCTTAGGGTTTATTACCCTTACACAATTTTTCTACCCAAAGTGCCCCCACTGTTTAAGGTTTATTACAATTAAACTATTTAGCCATGAATTCCAGCATTTTCATTTATCAAATAATATGTATTAACAGCTATAACCAATTCCTATATATGTATCAATCAAAACTAAATTCAAAGTCAAAACTGTTTTACAAAAACAGCCAATAATAGACAGTTTTTCCAGAACAAATCTAATTAGACTTAAGTACTCAATTAATAGAGATTCCAAAGAACAAATTAATTAGGGGTAGAATCCAATTAACAGAAGACTTAATCACTAATTCGATTTTAATCCAGTAAAAACCTTAAGAATGGCTATGAATGGTAAACACAATTTGACCAAGAAATTCAGACCATACTAATTAAACTGAAATTAACACTAATTAACTAAAAATGAACCCATGAGAAACACAAAATTAATCTAACAATTTTGACTTATCAATTTATAGAATCCTAGAATATCAACTAGTTAACGAATCTAATTCTAAAAAATATGCTGTTCCAAAATTAACTAACTTTCATAACAATACCAAAATTATCAGAATCTTTTTTAATCATAAAACTAGAATATATGAGTCTATTTTTGCCAGTTAAATCAAGAAAACAGGAATCATGCAAACAAACAAGTTTAAAAAAAAGGAAACTTAGCTTTGTTATTTCGGTTATTATTCTTTTTCTTTTTGCTTCTGATTTTTCTTCGTCCTTCTTTTTTCTTGATGGCTTTTCGAATTTCTCCTTCGGACGAGCCCTTTTCTTGAACTTTCCTTGAGTCCGACTTTGAATCTTGAATTCCGGCGGCTGTTTGAATTGTTCTTGAATTTCCGGCAGCCTTTGGAACTTATTAATCTTGTCATGGCATGAGGGAGTTTAAAAGAACGGTGGGGTATGATTTTGGGTGGTTTTTGAGGCGGCGCCGCCATGGGAGGTGGGTAGCGGCGCCATTAGGGTTTGTTGTTTGAGGAGATACGACGGTATTTGAAGGGAACTAAAGGCGGCACCATGATGAGGAGGATGAGGGGAGTCATTTGGTGTTATTTTTGTCCGGAAAAGAGGCCGTCCGCCGCCATGGGTGGCGGAATCCTAGGCGGCGCGGCAGGGAGAGGTGAATGGAGAGAGACGCGGCTGTGGTTTGGAGAAGGAGACAGGAAGTGAGTGTTTGTTATGTTAAGGTTTTTTTTGTGTTTTATGTTTTAGGGTTGTAATAAGGATTACTGACCGTAGGATTAAAATCATGGATGGTTGAGATTAAAGGAAAGAGGGGACCGGGTCTGGGTATTTTAATTGGGCTGCTGGGGCTACTGGTTTGGGCTGGGGCATTTTTGGGCCAGGGTAGGGACGACTGGGCTGGTGGAATTTGGCCCAGTTCTTTTATTCAATGTATTTTTCTTTGTTTTTCTTTACTCTAACTTGTATTTTTGTATTTTGTTGTATTTTTGATTTGTTTTCTGTATTTTTTATATTCTTCCTACTTTGTAATTATTTGGAATTAATTAAAACTAAACTAATTACCTTCTTTTTTGGCAATTTTTAATTTAAAAAGCTAAATGTTTTTTTGATTGTTTCTTTAATTAATAAAAATGAATTAATTTCCTAAAGATGCAAATTTTTGTATTTTCATTTATCACACGCAAATACATGCAAAACAACTAACACAAAATTCACACAAAATTTAAAAAATAAGGAAAAATTATTTATTTTGAAATTTATAGGAATAACTCATATGTAGGGAAAAATCACGTGCTCACATGTATTGTTTATGATAGACTATTTTTCTAAATGGGTGGAAGCTTAGGCATACGAGAAGCTCAGGGAGAACGAAGTCATCGATTTCATTTTGGACCACATCATATATCGGTTCAGAATGTTGACCGAGATCGTGTGCAACAATGGGAACAATTCATTGACAGCAAAGTTATCAAGTTTATTGAACACCATAAGGTCAAAAGGATCCTATCTACACCCTACTACCCTGGTGGTAATGGACAAGCAGAATCGACCAACAAAATCTTACTCCAAAATCTCAAAAAGAGCTTAACCAACATCAAAGGAAAATGAAAGGAAATCGTGCCTGAAGTCCTATGGGTGTACCACACGACCTCAAAGTCTACTACCAGGGTTAACCCCATTTTCGCTGTTTATGACGCTGAAGCTCTAATACTGGTCGAAGTCCGAGAACCAAGTATTGGGTTTCGATATGCAACCAAGGAACCAAATGACGAGGCCATGAATACAAGTCTGGATCTATTAGATGAAAGGCGTGAAGCCCTCTTATCTGGTAGGCCACCCAAAATAGTAGATTGTGAGATATTACAATCGAAGTGCCAGCCTTCGACACTTCAATGTCGGGGACTTAGTGTTAAGGAAGGTCACGCTAAGCACCCGGAACCCGGACGAAGGGAAACAGGGGCCAAACTGGAAAGGACCATATCAAATTATTGTGATCACATGAAAATGATCGTATAAACTCGGAGCAATGAACAGTCAACGATACCGAATAAATAGAATGTAAATCACTTGAAGTGATACTACTGCTAAAGGTATGACCTCATTCGTTCTTTTTACTTGTTTGCATTTCAAATTAACACTTGCAGGCAATTGTCAAAGAATGATATAATTTTTAGGCGTGAAAGCACATGTTATATTCTTCTTCCCTTGAATCCGTTTTGTGCCAAATATGTTTTCCGACAAGGTTTTTAAGTAAATTATGCTAATTTGGAATTGAAGACTGATTACGAACCAATATCGAAGATTACGAGAACAGTATTCGAGGCCTCTCTATGATCGGTCCCGAACACTGGGGGCACTACCCTCAAATAATGACTTTAACAAGGAAAGAAACTTTGTGATTGAATGGTCTTGGCTCGATCGATATGATTTACGATAAAGGTCAAACGGTCAATTAAACCGTACCCGCGTAGACTACTCGAGCCCTGTCATAATGCTTGTACACGTGTACCTATTGTGAGCACATGATTTTTGCACCGGACAAACAATTCCAAAATTAAAATAAATATATTTTTGAGTGCAATTGCATGCCTTGTTGGAAATTGGATGCATTTTATGTGTTTGAATAATTGGAAATTAGAAAAAAAAATCAAAAAAAATAGGTTAAGTACTTACTTTGTTTAAATTAATTAGTTTTAAGAAAGAAAATCATCAAAAATAGTTTTAAATAGTGGAAATTTGGAAAAAATAGTAAAAAATTGCCAAAAAATATTAGATAATTAGTGTAAGTAGGAAATTAAGTTTTTCTAATAATTCATAAAAGAAAAAAAAATATAAAAGAGGGTGTTTTAATAATTAAAAATTAGAAAATACAAAAAAATTACATGTGGGTATAATAGCATTGGGCCAAACATGACCCAATTGAACAGCCCAAGTGCGTTAGCCCAAGGGTCAGATCCGGTCTATGAGAGACTTGGGATCTCAGCCGTCCATCAGGCTGAATCCAACGGTCAAGATAATTGGGCGAATTATTGGTTTAATTAAATAAATAGGATTGATCTGAACCGTCCGTTTAGATGATCTGATGGTCGAGACCTTTGGTCTCCTGGGTAGCCAAACGGTGTCGTTTAAGTAACGCTATTGATGACCGTTGATCTTCATCAGATCAACGGTCCAGATCACCTTATACTCTCCGCCTATATAAGGCTTTTGTCTAGACGAGGTCGGCCATTTCTCAAATCCCTCTAAACCTAGCCGCCTCTAGAACCTTCCCCCCTCCCCTTGCTTCTTCGTCTAAACCTTATAACCCTAGCCGGCCATGGTGGCCACCACTCTCCACGGTGGTCGCCGGCCACCCCCAACCATTCTCCTCCCATTTTTCCTTCTTCTTCTTCTTCTTCTTCATGTTCACTCACCAAACACCAGAGAAACCCTAAAATAGACCCTTCATCTCCAAACTCCGGTCACCGGAACCTACCACCGGTGACCACCAAACAATGAGACTCCCCGCCAAACCAATTCCAAAAGGACCGCCTTGGTCCGATCTACACCCCTATAACCTTGAAATCCCTCGAATGTTCCCGGAGCTCCTGGAATATCCCAAAAAAGATCGCCGGAAACCTAACTCCGGCGACTCGGAACTTCAACCCCAATCAAGACCCAACCTTTACCCTCTCCCAAACACCCCAGTCCAAACCAAAAACCCTAAAGACTCCGTCTTGAAGACCAAAGCAGAAAAACAGAAAGAAAAAAATGAAAAAAGAGAAAACAAAGGAAAAGGGTCTGAGAGTCTGAAAGAGAGAGCGAAAAAGAGAGGAAAATGGAAAGCTTGGGGGACAGACCCCGCTAAGCTAAGTTTCCCCCTCCCTTCTTTGTTTGCTGCTTGCTTTCTTCTTTGATTGTGTTTCCTATTATGTTTTGTCTTTGTTATGTCCTGTTAGTTTGTCATAGGAATTAGGGTGTTCTTTTGTCTTAATTTTGGTTTGTTTCTCTGATTTAAAGATATGTTCTTGATATCCCTGATTCTTTTTCATCACTTTTCTTTGTTGGCTTTTGATATCTCTTCTATATTTCTTATCTGTTTTCGCATGTTAGTTTTAGGATTTTTCTGCTTATCTGTTGTTTCTTTTCTTTTTCTGTTCATCTTCTCTTGTTTCACATCTTGCATATTCTTGTCGGTTTCTCTGTGACCACATCTATTTCTTAACCTGTTCATCTTCCATATCAATCTCTGGGTTACTTGCTGCTTTGATTCGAAAAGCCTGTTAGTGCTAGGGTTTCTCTTTGTTTTTCTTGTTTTGACTTGTTTCCTCTATTCTATCTATCATGATTCTTTCTTCTGAATTCAAAGATCTTGTCTTTACTTTGTTGTCTTGATTTATGGTTTCTGATTCATTTCAAAGCATGACCGTTGATCTTTGTATTATCTCTCATCTCTTATATGTTTATTCCTTTGTTTGTATGATCAAAGTCATGTTTTACTTCTAATAAGTCAAAAGTGACTTTGATTCCCTTCTTCTCTTCATTTTTTGTTAAGTTAGATAGTTTCTGATCTGTTTTGACTCTTATAGAATAACTTCTATTCTATTGTCATGCATACTCTGTTATCTTCTCATCTTCATATTGAGTCACTTCTGTGCATTTTTTTTTACTTTTGTCTATAAAGGTCTCTGTCTGGTCTCCCATGTCTCATCTCTAGAAGTGAATATCATGCTTTAGTTGTTTTATGTTTTCACTATTTTCCCTCTTAATATGATTCTAAGGTTAGACTGTCACGACCCTAGTTCACCAATTGTGAACCTGTCGTGATGGCACCCAGTCCCCACGACTAGGTAAGCCTAACACGTTGCGGAATCTATAAATTATAATTACTTAAATAAGAAACAGCGGAAAATAACATAAAAGATATGTAATCCGTGCCACTTGGCACATACATCCGTCACACAATAAATAAACACTACCAAGATCCGGAACCCCACGGTAACACAGACTAAAAGAGAAATACAACTGTGGCTCTATGTGTAAAGAGTATCTAACAACGAAATGAAGAAAATGTCAACTGGTAACACTAGAATAGAAGGGAAGCCTCCGGATCCGCGGACGTAGCAGATCATACCTCGAAGTCTCCCAGAAAGCTGCAGAATCACCTAGTACGAGCCTGCTCCGATGTACCTGGATCTGCACAACAAAAGTGTGCAGAAGAGTAGCATGAGTACACCACGGCGGTACTCAGTAAGTGCCAAGCCTAACCTCGATGGAGTAGTGACGAGGAAGGTCGGGGCCCTACTGAGAAACAATAATAATATGATGATAACAAAATAAACAGTTTAACAGATAATAACAATAATTTCCGAAATAACAACATTATGATGATTACTGCAACTGTCTACAATTAAGCTAACAACAAATAACCAACTCAAATAAACAAATCCAGGATCTGTGGGAATTGAACCCACGGTCCCATTCTCGGTACCTCTGGATCTCCGGGAATCGAACCCGCAGCCCATGTCTCAATAATATCTCAATAACTCAGGATCTCCGGGAATCGAACCCGTAGTCCCTACCAATAAGTCAGGATCTCGGGAATCGAACCCGTAGTCCACATTTCAATAATCTCAGGATCTCGGGAATCGAACCCGTAGTCCCTACCAATAACTCAGGATCTCGGGAATCGAACCCGTAGTCCCTGCCAATAACTCAGGATCTCAGGAATCGAACCGTAGTCCCTACCAATATCACGCCGGGTCTTTGGGAATCGAACCCACAGCCCTGGGTCTCCGGGAATCGAACCCGCAGTCCACAAGCACAGCCAATAAAGGAATACACAGAGAGAATAAATTATACTTAACTATAACTTCACCGAAAAATAGTTCCAATAATTATCAAGAAGTTCAAATAAGCCAATTAGGCAACTAAACAGTTAAGTGCTACCTAATCATGCTCTTCTAACCACTACCGGGTAAAAATATCATATTTAACAGCCAAAGACAGAAATATTGCTCGTCGAACATTTTAAATAAAGTACGTGTTCAACAACCAGCGCATGTACACGCCCGTCGCCTCGCGTACAAGGCATTTAAACTATCACATAATATCCTAGGGGTGAAAATTCCCCCACACGAGGTTAGACAAGCCACTTACCTCGATTCCGGTACAAAACCGCTAAGAAACAACCCTCTTGCCGCGAACGTCGGCCTCCACAGGTGTAGTATCTGATAAAAATCAATAGAATCACATCAAAATAGGCCAATTGGGCATTACCCAATCAAAACAACTCAAAATACACCAAAACCCACAAGTTGCCAAAACCCGACTTCCGGTACGCTTATCGAAAAATCACGAAAATTATATATTCGGGTTCCTTATCTCAATACGAGTCCGTGCATATAAAATTTATCGAAATCGGACTCTGTTTGCCCGTTGAAATCAAAGATTTTCTAACATTTAGGCCTAGGGCTCAAACCCACCTTTAATCTTCCAATTTCAGTGAAATAATCATGGATTTCATGATAAACCAACGAATTAAGGTCAAGAAACTTACCCCCGATGATTTTCCGGTGATATCCCAGCGTTTCCCCTTCAATTCCCTCTCTTGGAGCTCAAAAATGGCGTTTTTGATTTATGGGTCGCGGCTGAAATGTTTCTAGACTTAAGTCACTGCCAGACATTTTTACTCTATGCGATCGCATGACACTTGTTGCGATCGCATAGCACAAATTTTGACCCTCGCCAGACTACTCTATGCGATCGCATAGCCCTCAATGCGATCGCAATGCTCACTAATATATACCTATGCGATCGCATACCCTGTTCCGCGATCGCATAGGACAAAAGCTGGACCTGGGACCCCTCTTCTCCATACACTATGCGATCGCATAGGACTGTACGCGATCGCATAGCACAACTTTTTAGAACTATGCGATCGCGTATCCATGCCCGCGATCGCATAGAACAAATACTTGGCCTCTCCAAAACCTTCTATGCGATCGCATTAGCCCATTGCGATCGCATAGAGCATTCGTCTGCAGCACACACCAGCAGTTAACAGCATTTCCAAAATGCATGAAATAGCCCGATTGGACCCCCGGATTCATCCCGAGACCCCCGGGATCCCAACGAAAACCACCAACCTATTCCAAAACATGATACGAACTTATTCTAATCATCAAAACACGTCTAACAACATCAAAACCCATAATTCACATCGAATTCAAGCCTAAATTTCTTAAAACTTTCCGAATTGCACATTCGATCTAAAACCCGACCAAACGACGTCCGAATGACCTGAAAATTTGCGGACATATCCAAAATCACATAACGAAGCTACGAAATTATCGGAATTCCATTCCGACCCTCGGATCAAAATCTCACCTATCGTTCGGATTCGCCAAAATTTCAACCTTCGGCATTTCAAGCCTAATTGAGCTACGGACCTCCAAAATACATTCCGAACGCGCTCCTAACCCCGAAATCACCTAACGGAGCTAATGGAACCATCGGATTTCCGTTCCGAGATCGTCTTAACAATGTTCCGGCTACGGACCGTTTTCTAGTTTCAAAGCTCTTATTTAGGGACTAAGTGTCCCAAAATGCTCAAATTTTCGGAACCGACTCTCCCGGCAACCCACAATAGCAGAAATGAACTTAGGGGAACAGTTAAATTAGGGATTGGGGCGTAATTTTCTAAAACGACCGGTCGGGTCGTTACATCTTCCCACACTTAAAGATTCGTTCGTCCTCGAACGAGCATAGAAAACATACCCGGAGTAGTGAAAAGATGAGGGTACTGGCTGCGCATATCCTGCTCGGTCTCCCAAGTCGCCTCCTCGACCGGCTGGCCCCGCCACTGAACCTTTACCGAAGCGATGTTCTTTGACCTTAGTTTTCTGACTTGCCTGTCTAGAATGGCTACTGGCTCCTCAACATAAGACAGATCCTTGTCTGGCTGAACAGATGTGAAATCCAACACATGCGACGGGTCACCATGGTATCTCGGAGCATGGAGACATGAAATACGGGGTGAACTCCGGCTAGGCTGGGAGGTAAGGCCAACTCATAAGCAACCTCCCCAACACGCCTCAAAATCTCAAAAGAGCCAATAAATCTAGGACTCAGCTTTCCTTTCTTCCCAAACCTCATAACGCCCTTCATGGGCGAGACTCGAAGCAGAACCCGCTCGCCAACCATAAATGCCACATCGCGAACCTTCTCGTCCGCATAACTCTTCCTGTCTAGGCCGGGCCGCGCGAAGTACGTCGCGAATCACCTAGACCTTGTCCATAGCATCCTAAAACATATCAGTACCTAGCAACCTGGCCTCGCCCGGCTCGAACCAACCCACGGGAGACCTGCACCTCCTACCATATAGGGCCTCGTACGGTGCCATCTGAATACTAGACTGGTAGCTGTTGTTATAAGCAAACTCCGCCAGTGGCAAGAAGTGATCCCATGAACCTCCAAACTCAATCACGCACGCACGGAGCATATCCTCCAAAATCCGAATAGTGCGCTCGGACTGCCCATCAGTCTGGGGGTGAAATGCTGTGCTCAGCTCCACCCGAGTACCTAACTCCTGCTGTACGGCTCTCCAGAACCGTGAACTGCTGTAAGGCTCTTTCTGAAATGATGGAAACTGGAATACCATGCAGCCGAACTATCTCCCTGATATAGATCTCCGCCAGTCGCTCCGATGAATAAGTAGTGCTCACCGGTATAAAATGGGCGGACTTGGTCAGCCGATCCACAATAACCCAAATAGAATCAAACTTCCTAACAAGTCCGTGGAAGCCCAGATACAAAGTCCATGGTGATGCGCTCCCATTTCCACTCTGGAATCTCAATCCGCTGCATCAATCCACCCGGGCGCTGATGCTCATACTTCACCTGCTGGCGGTTGAGGCATCTAGAAACATAATCAACTATATCCCTCTTCATCCGCCTCCACCAGTAATGCTGTTTCAAGTCCTGATACATCTTCGCGGCACCCGGATGGATGGAATACCGCGAACTATGGGCCTCTGCTAAAATCAGCTCTCGAAGATCATCTACATTGGGCACACAGATACGCCCCTGCATCCTCATAACTCCCTCATCCCCGATGGTAACATCTCGAGCATCACCACGCCGAACTCTATCCTGAAGGACAAGCAAATGAGGGTCGTCGAACTGACGCTCCCTGATGCGGTCAAATAGAGAAGACCGAGAAACCACACAAGCTAGAACCCGGCCGGGCTCCGAAAGATCCAGTCTAACCAACTGCCTGGCCAAAGCCTGAACATCCATCGCCATAGGCCTCTCCGAAGCTGGTAGATATGCCAAACTCCCCAAACTCTCTGCCCGACGACTCAAGGCATCAACAACCACATTAGCCTTGCCCGGATGATAGAGAATAGTAATATCATAGTCCTTCAGTAGTTCCAACCATCTCCTCCTGACGCATATTCAGGTCCTTCTGCTTAAGCAAGTGCTGCAAGCTCCGGTGATCAGTGTAGATCTCGGAAGGAACCCCATATAAATAATGACGCCAAATTTTCAAGGCGTGAACAATGGCAGCTAGCTCCAAATCATGAACAGGGTAATTCTTCTCGTGCACCTTCAGCTGTCTCGACGCGTAGGCAATCACCCTACCGTCCTGCATCAATACCGCACCGAGTCCAACTCGTGAGGCATCACAATATACAGTATAGGATCCCGAACCTGTAGGCAACATCAATATAGGGGCCGAAGTCAAAGCTGTCTTGAGCTTCTGAAAGCTCGCCTCACACTCGTCTGTCCACTGAAAAGGGGCACCCTTTTGGGTCAATCTAGTCATAGGTGCTGCAATCGAAGAGAACCCCTCTACGAAACGACGGTAGTAGCCCGCCAAACCAAGGAAGCTGCGAATCTCAGTAGCGGAGGAGGGTCTGGGCCAACTCTGCACGGCCTCCACCTTCCTCGGATCTACTCGAATACCATCACTCGACACCACGTGGCCCAAAAATGCCACTGAACTCAACCAGAATTCACATTTAGAGAACTTGGCATAAAGCTGCTTCTCCCTCAGGATCTGAAGCACTGTCTTCAAATGTTGCTCGTGCTCTTCCCGCCTCCGAGAATATACTAGAATATCATCAATAAAGACAATCACGAACGAGTCCAGATAAGGCCTGAACACACTGTGCATCAAATGCATAAATGTTGTTGGGGCATTAGTCAACCCAAAAGACATCACGAGGAACTCATAGTGACCATACCGGGTCCTGAAGGCAGTCTTCGGGATATCTGGCTCCCGAATCTTCAGCTGGTGATACCCGGAGCGCAAATCAATCTTAGAAAACACATGTGCGCCCTGTAACTGGTCAAATAAATCATCAATACGGGGCAAAGGATACCGGTTCTTCACCGTAACCTTATTCAGGCTGACGATAGTCAATACACATACGCATAGAACCGTCCTTTTTCTTCGCAAACAATACAGGAGCACCCCAAGGCGAAATACTGGGTCGAATAAAACCCTTGCCCAATAACTCCTGTGACTGATCCTTCAACTCCTTCAACTTGGGAGGAGCCATACGGTACGGTGGAATAGAAATGGGCCGAGTGCCGGCAACAAGTCAATAGCAAAGTCAATGTCTCGCGAGGCGGCATGCCCGGAAGATCGGCCGGAAATACATCGAGCAAAGTCACGTACCACATGGACCAGAATCGATAGAGGGAGTGTCAACACCGACGTCCCGCACATAGGCTAGATAAGCAGCACACCCCTTCTCAACCATACGCCGAGCTCCGAGAAAAGAAATAACACGGCTAGGGGTGTGATCTAGAGTACCACTCTACTCAATACGTGGAATGCCTGGCATAGCCAGCGTCACGGTCTTGGCGTGACAATCGAGAATAGCATAATGGGGCGACAACCAGTCCATGCCCAGAATAATATCAAAATCGACCATCCCGAGCAACAATAGATCCGCTCCGGTCTCAAAATCACAAATGGTAACCAAACACGACCGATATACGCGGTCCACGGCCAAAGAATCACCCACCGGAGTGGAAACATAAATGGGGGCACTCAAAGAATCCCGAGGCACACCCGGATGAGAAGCAAAGTAAGAAGACACATATGAAAAAGTGGAACCGGGGTCGAATAGAACCGATGCCTCCTAGTGACTAACCAGAATAATACCTGTGATAACAGAGTCAGATGCGACAGCCGCGGCGCGATCAGGAATAGCATAGAATCTGGCCTGTCCCCCTCTCGAGGGCGGCCTCTAGAACCCGACCCCCGCCGCAGGCCGGTTGGGCGAGTGGAATAGCATTCGGAGGCCGGAATGATAGCCTGCCGACCACGAGAGCCACGGCCGATGTCTGCGAAGGCGGTGAGGGTGCCCCCTCCCTACGCACGGGGCACTCCCTCGCCGGATGGCGAGTATCCCCGCACCCAAAGCAAGCTGTGGGAGGACACGGTGACTGTGACTGGCCGGCCTCGCCCCCACTAGCCTGACCTGGAAGGACCCCGCGCGGGAGGTGCACTGGAACTCGGGGAGCATAATAGGGCTCCGAGATGCTGGAAGAGGCCGGGGTACTACCGGTGCCGAGCAATGCGTCGAGTGAACCGGACGACCGGAATAACCCTCGCCAAAACGACCGGCTCTGCTAAAGTGCGGGCACCGGAGAAATGGCCCGACTCGCGAGACCTCTCGGCCTCTCTATCTCCCCGCTCTCTAGGGAGCATACTCTCGATCCTCCCGGCAATGCTAACTGCCTGCTGATAAGATATATCTGTCTCCAACTCTCTGGCCATGCTGGATCGGATAGGCGGAATCAGGCCCTCGATAAATCTCCGTACTCTCTCCCGAACCGTGGCTACCAAGGCCGGTGCATGCCTGGCCAGACGGGTGAAACTGATGGCATACTCCGATACTGACATGGAGCCCCGTCGCAACCGCTCAAACTCCGAGCGCCAAGAATCCCTAAGGCTCTGTGGAACAAACTCCCTCAAAAACAGATCTGAAAACTGCGTCCAGGTCAATGAAGCAGACTTCTCCGGACTATCCAACTCATACGTGCGCCACCAATCATAAGCGGCCCCACGAAACTGAAAAGCAGTGAAGGAAACCCCACTGGTCTCCACAATCCCCATAGTACGAAGAATACGATGACACTCCTCCAGAAAACCCAATGCATCATCTGAAGCCAAACCACTAAACACTGGAGGGTCATATTTCTTGAACCTCTCTAATCTACGCTGCTCATCCTCAGAGGCAGCTGGTCCACCTCCTGGTCGTGCTGGAGCGGCAGGAGGCATAACCAAAACATCTGGAACATGTCCCACTGCTGGCACACGCTGCTCCGGTGTAATGGCTGCGGGAGTCTGGGCCCCTCCCCCGGCCTGAGATGTAGCTGCGACAAGAGGAAGCAGTCCTGCCTGGGCTAAAGTGGTATACATACTCATGAACTGAGCCAGGGTCTCCTGTAGTGCTGGAGTAGTAGCAGCTGTAGTCGGTGTACCGGGTGCCTGCGCTCCAACCTGGTCTACCTGTGGCACCTCAGCGGCAGCGCGCGCGGGTGCTGTGGCTGCACCTCGGACGCGTCCTCGTCCTCTACCTCGGCCCCGGCCTCTGACGGCGGCAACAGGGGGCGCGGGTACCTGATCGTCACGAGTAGCTCGTGTCCTCACCATCTGTGAGAGAATAGAAATCAATAGTTTAGATTTTGATGCCAAAAATGTCGCACGACAAAGAATCCAAAGAAATGAAGAGTTTCCTAAATAGTTACATAGTCCCTCCTAAATAAATACAGACGTCTCTGTATCGATCAACGAGAATCTAAGTAACCGGTCTGTGTCCCGTGACTCCTATGAACCTAGAGCTCTGATACCAACTTGTCACGACCCTAGTTCACCAATTGTGAACCTGTCGTGATGGCACCCAGTCCCCACGACTAGGTAAGCCTAACACGTTGCGGAATCTATAAATTTTTAATTACTTAAATAAGAAACAGCGGAAAATAACATAAAAGATATGTAATCCGTGCTACTTGGCACATACATCCGTCACACAATAAATAAACACTACCAAGATCCGGAACCCCACGGTAACACGGACTAAAAGAGAAATACAACTGTGGCTCTATGTGTAAAGAGTATCTAACAACGAAATGAAGAAAATGTCAACTAGTAATACTAGAATAGAAGGGAAGCCTCCGGATCCGCGGACGTAGCAGATCATACCTCGAAGTCTCCCAGAAAGCTGCGGAATCACCTAGTACGAGCCTGCTCTGATGTACCTGGATCTGCACAACGAAAGTGTGCAGAAGAGTAGCATGAGTACACCACGGCGGTACTCAGTAAGTGCCAAGCCTAACCTCGATGGAGTAGTGACGAGGAAGGTCGGGGCCCTACCGAGAAATAATAAAAATAATGATAATAACACCTAACAGTACAAAATAGGAATAAGTCTGAAATAACAGCAAATGATGATGATTACTGCAACTGTCTACAATTAAGCTAACAACAAATAACCAACTCAAATAAACAAATCCAGGATCTGTGGGAATTGAACCCACGGTCCCATTCTCGGTACCTCTGGATCTCCGGGAATCGAACCCGCAGCCCATGTCTCAATAATATCTCAATAACTCAGGATCTCCGGGAATCGAACCCGCAGTCCCTACCAATACATCAAATAAAGAAAACACACAGAGAGAATATAATATGTTAAATTACAACTTCACCGAAATTAGTGCCAACAATTTATCAAGAGTCTCGGGAATCGAACTCGTAGTCCCTACCAATATCACGCCGGGTCTCTGGGAATCGAACCCACAGGCCTTGGTCTCCGGGAATCGAACCCGCAGTCCACAAGCACAGCCAATTAAGGAATCCACAGAGATAATAATTATGCTTAACTATACCTTCACCGAAAAATAGTGCCAATAATTAACAAGGAGTTCAAATAAGGCAATTAGGCAACTAAACAGTTAAGTGCTACCTAATCATGCTCTTCTAACCACTACCGGGTAAAATATCAAATTAACAACCAAGACAGGGATATCGCTCATCGAACATTTGAATAAAGTACGTGTTCAACAACCGGCGCATGTACACGCCCGTCACCTCGCGTACAAGGCATTTAAACTATCACATAATATCCTAGGGGTGAAAATTCCCCCACACGAGGTTAGACAAGCCACTTACCTCAATTTCGGTACAAAACCGCTAAGAAACAACCCTCTTGCCGTGAATGTCGGCCTCCACAAGTGTAGTATCTGATAAAAATCAATAGAATCACATCAAAATAGGCCAATTGGGCATTATCCAATCAAATTAACTCAAAATACACCAAAACCCACAAGTTGCCAAAACCCGACTTCCGGTACGCTTATCGAAAAATCACGAAAATTATATATTCGGGTTCCTTATCTCAATACGAGTCCGTGCATATAAAATTTATCGAAATCGGACTCCGTTTGCCCGTTCAAATCAAAGATTTTCTAACATTTAGGCCTAGGGCTCAAACCCAACTTTAATCTTCCAATTTCAGTGAAATAATCATGGATTTCATGATAAACCAACGAATTAAGGTTAGGAAACTTACCCCCGATGATTTCCCGGTGATATCCCGGCGTTTCCCCTTCAATTCCCTCTCTTGGAGCTCAAAAATGGCGTTTTTTGGTTTATGGTTCGCGGCTGAAATGTTTCTGGACTTAAGTCACTGCCAGACATTTTTACTCTATGCGATCGCATGACACCTGTTGCGATCGCATAGCACAAATTTTGACCCTCGCCAGACTACTCTATGCGATCGCATAGCCCTCAATGCGATCGCAATGCTCACCAATATATACCTATGCGATCGCATACCCTGTTCCGCGATCGCATAGGACAAAAGCTGGACCTGGGACCCCTCTTCTCCATACACTATGCGATCGCATAGGACTGTACGCGATCGCATAGCACAACTTTCCAGAACTATGCGATCGCATATCCATGCCCGCAATCGCATAGAACAAATACTTGGCCTCTCCAAAACCTTCTATGCGATCGCATTAGCCCATTGCGATCGCATAGAGCATTCGTCTGCAGCACACACCAGCAGTTAACAGCATTTCCAAAATGCATGAAATAGCCCGATTGGACCCCCGGATTCATCCCGAGACCCCGGGATCCCAACGAAAACCACCAACCTATTCCAAAACATGATACGAACTTATTCTAATCATCAAAACACGTCTAACAACATCAAAACCCATAATTCACATCGAATTCAAGCCTAAATTTCTTAAAACTTTCCGAATTGCACATTCGATCTAAAACCCGACCAAACGACGTCCGAATGACTTGAAAATTTGCGGACATATCCAAAATCACATAACAAAGCTACAGAAATTGTCGGAATTCCATTCCGACCCTCGGATCAAAATCTCGCCTATCGTTCGGATTCGCCAAAATTTCAACCTTCGGCATTTCAAGCCTAATTGAGCTACGGACCTCCAAAATACATTCCGAACGCGCTCCTAACCCCGAAATCACCTAACGGAGCTAATGGAACCATCGGATTTCCGTTCCGAGATCGTCTTAACACTGTTCCGGCTACGGACCGTTTTCTAGTTTCAAAGCTCTTATTTAGGGACTAAGTGTCCCAAAATGCTCAAATTTTCGGAACCGACTCTCCCGGCAACCCACAATAGCAGAAATAAACTTAGGGGAACAGTTAAATTAGGGATTGGGGCGTAATTTTCTAAAACGACCGGTCGGGTCGTTACATAGACATTAGACCTTCATGCCCGTTTAAGAACTATTGTGTCATGAACCTTGGTGATTTTAAAGTTTTTCAAATTATCATATGACTCGAGCAAGTAGTAACTAAGTCTAAATTGACATGAATTCATACTGTATCACATGTAGTTTGATGATACGAGTTAATTGACTGAAATTCAACCATATCAATTGTTTCCTCTGAGTTTGGGTTGGTTAATGCATTTTATTTGATCATATGTGTTCCTGTGTGCTACAAATGTTGAGAATGATTAAGTTTTGCTTGTTATTGTTGAATTTGAGTGTTTGATTACCATTGATTGAACCTTAGGGGATTGGTTATAGCTGTTAGAGTAAGATTCCATGAAATGGCCAGTTTTTAAATAGACTTAAGATTGAAAAATGAACAAAAATAGGTTATTGGGCAATAATTGACCCAAGAGTGGTCAACTTTGCAAAGTTGATCAACTCTATAAGGTCCAAACACACTTGTCCATCTCAAAAGAGGCTAGTTGTGCAAAACTGGTTAAGTCTGCAAATGGAGGCTCACCAAGGCTCATTTGAGCCCTGAATCTCAGGTGGCTAAGTCTGCAAAGACTTTAGCACAGCCTGTGATCAATCAAAGGCTGGAATTTCCAAAATGGGTTGAGTCTGCAAATTCAGACTTGCCCAGGCTCTTTTTGAGCCCTGAACCTTAAGTGGCCAAGCCTACAAAGGCTTTGGGCCCAATTGGGTTCAGTAAATGGGTTTAATTACCCAAGCCAAGTCTCAACTTGAGACTGGCTAAGTTTTAAATAGGCTAAGTATAACAATAAAGAAGGCTAGTCGTGTAATTAGTTTTAAAAGGAATTAAATAGGTCAGTTATGCAAAAATTGGCTAAGTCTGCAAAGTCAGACTTGCCTAGCCTCTTTTTGAGCCCTGAACCTTAAGTGGCCAAGCCTGCAAAGGCTTTGGGCCTAATAGTGTTCAGCAAATGGGTTTAATTACCCAAGCCAAGTCTCAACTTGAGACTGGCTAAAATTTAAATAGGGTAAGTGCAATAATAAAGCAGGCTAGTCCTGCAATTAGCTTTAAATTGAATTAAATTGGTTAGTTTTGAAATAGTTCTTCAAGTTAGAACTGGCTAGTCCTTAAATACCAATGCAAGGACTAGCCCTTAGTTAAATAAGTCCAAAATGCTGGAAACCAGACCTAGGTAGGTCGGGTAATTCAGCAGTGTCCCTAGGGGCATAAAAGAAAGCCAAAAAGGTAAATAGGTAAATAGTTTTAACCATGTGGGGTTAAGGGAGTCATTTGTACCCCTGATTTCTGCAATTTTGCAGAAGTTTAAGGGTATAATGGTCTCCCTAAAAAGGCAAATCTGTAAAAATCTTTAACCCCCAAGGTTATAATAGTAAAAAGGCCCTAAAAGGGAATCTTTAGAACCTTCCAGCACATGCTGGAAGGGTTTTGGTAACAGATTTTTGGGGCCTAAGTGCAAGTTTTATAATTTTAAGAGGGGAGATGTAACGACCCGGCCCGTCGTTACGGAAATTTCCACCCCGTTACCTTGCATTAACATATCTTATGCTTCTATATAAGTGTTAGAACCTATCGGGTGAGTTAGGAGTGAATTGAATTAAAAATGAAGCAAATAGCATGTTTGAAGGAAGTTTGAATATGGAAAGTCAACCTAGAGTTGACTATCGAGTTAGATTGCTCGGAATCGGATTCGATGATTCGACTAGTTTCGAGGGATCATTTATGACTTAGGAGAGCAATCGGAATTGAATTTGGAGATCCGGTGTAGAAATAGGCTTGAATTGGCTAAGGCTTGGAACAAATTCGTATCGTATTTTGGAGTATGTTGGTGGTTTTCGTTGGGGTCCCGGGGGGCCTCGGGGTGAATCCGGACCATCATCCGGCATTTTTGGAACTTAAAAATCTGCAGAAAAATTGCAGATCACCGGGCAAAATCCAAGCCTTCGCGTTCGCGTGGCATGGGCCGCGTTCGCGAAGGCCATGCGAGTCAAGCATCGCGATCGCGAGACAGGGTATCGCGTTCGCGTAGGCCAGGATTCTTGAGCTTCGCGATCGCGTTCGCGTAGGTTTGTCGGGGTGTGCATCGCGTTCGCGTGAGGGTTATCGCGAACGCGTAGAAGGAAAATCAGACGGCCGGGAGCTAGTGCATCAAAAACGCATTGGGGAGGTCGCGTTCGCGAAGGTCAATCCGGAGCTGGGCATCGCGAACGCGTGGCAAGGAACGCGAACGCGTAGAAGAAAAGTCCCGGGCAGTGAATTAAAACCAGAAACATTTCACATACGGGTTTCATTTCATAAACCCCCATTTTTTAGCCCTAGAGAGAAGAAATCACAGGAAAACGCTGGAAAATCATCGGGTATTCATCGAAGGTAAGTTTCTAGACTCAAAAACATCATTTTATGGTAGAATTAACATCAATCTTCATGAATTTGGGTAGAAATTGTGAAGGATTGTGGCCTAGATATTGAAAACGAAAATTTGGGTTTTGAAAGGCCAATCGAACTCCGATTTTGGTAAATTTTATATGTCTGGACTCGTGGCGAGACGAGGATTCTGGAAATATGAGTTTCAAAATTTTTCGAGATGTGGGCCCGGGGCTCAGGTTTTGCCAATTTCGTGATTTTTGATATTTTTCGAGTTCTTTCGATTGGGTTATGTTCCTTTAGCCTATTTTGATATATTTGTGCTGATTTGTGCTAGTTTTGACGTGCGTGGATGCCGGTTCGAGGAGCTAAGGCGTCGCGGGCATGAGCTTTCGTCGGTTCGAGGTGGGTAATACTTGTAAATGATGTCCCGAGGGTTAGTAAACCCCGGACTTGCACATCTTAGTGCCGTGCTGTGTCGAGGTGACTTGCACGCCGGATAACGGGCGTGGGGTAGAGCACCATTGGGGATTGTGACTTGGTCCGTCCCGCGTAATAAATAATAACACCTAATTGTTGAAATGAATTGGACTAATTATCATGTTTGAGCTTCGTGCCGAGTATTTGAATCCTTCAGGGATTAGTATCACTGTCTTGATAACACTGTGCATATTTTATTTAAAGTTAAGGTTTTAAAGTGTATTTTGCTATTCAGCATTCTTATAAGGTTATGAAAAACTTGAACAAGGTCTTAATAACATTTTTGTTGCGAACTAATATGATATTGTTGCCCGTAGGGCTTTCTTGATTATTTGTTAGACTGACTGGGGCTGAGGGCCATATGTTAGGGCATGACATTCATATGAGCATATGCATACACATGCATGGATCGGACTGCACGCCGCAGTGGTATATGGATCGGGCTGCGCGCCGCAGCAGGTGTGATATTATTATTGTGCTTGGGCTATAGGAGCCCCTCCGGAGTCTGGACACCCCAGTAAGCACGGGTACCCAAATTGGATCGGGCTACACGCTGTAGCGGTCATATGCATTGCATATCATACATACATTGGTTTATGTGTACTACATGGCATAACATTCAGCACTCATACATTACTGGCACACATGCATTAGTTGCCTTATTGACCAGATCTCCTGGTGTAAATTGATAAGGAGTGCTGAGCCCGAGGGGCTGATTTGAGTGCGGACTTGCACTGCTTGAGATTGTATCCAGGTATTGGTATATTATTATGAAATAAAGTAGCTAAAATTGAGATTTCTAAATTATCTACTCACATATGCTTGAAAGGAATAAAAAGATAGTTCTGTATTGTGTAGCATGAGATAGTGCCTATCGTGGTTTTCTTCCCTTCAGCATTATTTACTTTTATTACTGCTGAGTTGGAAGTACTCACATCCGACTCCCTGCACCTTGTGTGCAGATTCAGGTACATCACAGCAGGGCTGATCCTATTGCGGCTAGGGAGTACTTTTGGACAGTCGAGGTAGCTGCCAGCGTTCGCAGGACCTGATTCTCCAGTTTGTGTGTATTTTTGTTACGATCATCCCACACTTGTGCACAGTTATATTCACTATTTACACTTTGTATACTCTGTAGAGGCTCATGACTCTTGACCTTTCGGTCTATGAGAGTTGGCACGTGTTGGGACTTGGTTCCCTGTTTTTAATATATCTATCACTGTTAAATTATTCTGTTATGCTTAAATTGGATAAAGTGAGCTTGTGGCTTCGTGATTGTGCTGGGCGCCATCACGACCGGATTTGGGGTCGTGACAAGTTGGTATCAGAGCCTAGGTTTACTAGGCCTCATGAGTCTTGAGCCGGTTAGTAGAGTCTTGTGGATCGGTACGGGGACGCCTGTACTTATCCTCGGGAGTCTGCGAACCTTTAGGAAACACTTCACATTTCTTGGAATTCTTATCGTGCGCACTTGATTCAGCTTGAGATATAATTTTTGAAATTCCTTCCACACGTCTGTGTACGCATCGAGCGCTCTGTAATATAATTGACTTATGGCTTGTAATCCCCCGATCGAGGGGCGAGATATAATCTCCGTAAGTTCATGTTGGGCCAGTCGGGAGGACTTGAGGCCAGATCCTTGTCTATGGCTTGAGCACCAAGGTACCAATTTCGCGAGTAGGTATTATGAAGTTCATACGATCGGTATTGATCTTTATTGTGATTTGATATGTAGCCCTAGCTATGGGCGTGAAAAATATTTTCATCGCCTTTTAATTGGAAGGTAAAATGCCTTATGTGTAGTGGAACGAGTTCAAACTCAGGAAGACTAAAATGATTATGCTATGTGTATCCTGGTGGAAGGTATTCTTCTGAAATGCTAAATTGAGGCGAGATAGGTGGATTGGTTATCATGTGTAATTGAAAGGTAGTTGATATGTGTTATAATTCGAGCAGGTATAACGCATGTTCATGTACCAAATATGATAATATGATTTGTGTAGTATTGAGACTAATTTTGTCGATATGCATTGTGATATCTTGTCGAGTTGTGAATGTATTGCTAGGATGGTTTTGGTGAGTCTCTGTCAAGGCTTGTAAATGACTTGAGTTTAATCTCATATTAACATTTCGGCATCACTTGGGTAATAATGATATGAGTGGTTGAAGGTGCTTTGATGTATGGCTCCGAGCTAAGTTGGGGAGGTTGTTGTTGAGTAACTGATTGCACTGTTGGGTGTTGTGTTGGTTCTGTCTCTAGGTATGTTGGAAAATTTTGATAAGGGTTATGGTGCTTTGTAGATGTGAAGAAATACTAGGATGTTGTGAACTTATGTTGGTAAAGAATGTTCGGTGTATAGAAAAGAAAGATAGCTAATTGTATCTGTATGTAATCATGTTTTACGGTGTCAGAGTTCTAGCAAGGCACGAGTGATTCTGTTCAATAAGACAGTTGAATTACAGCTGAATAAGGGTAAATGACGCCCGAGAATAGTCCTATGGTGTTTCAGATTTTGCTTGTAACGGATGCCTTAAGATTATGTATGTGGCTAAAGACGGTGTTTTCGTTAGAAGGGATCAAGACTTGTTCTACGTTATGGGAATAATGGGATTCTATGTATCCGTATTGGAAGGTAATGATACTAATTCAAAAATCGCATGAAGTTCTTCAAAACAAGTATTGTAGAATGTGGTACTCCTGGGAAACATTGAGAGTGGCCTATAGGTTTTAGACCGTGTGGTCTTATGTACGAGTCTCGTGTGGTAACAGGAGTTGAGTTATGGTAGTGCTACAGTAAAGGCTAATACTAAGTTAAAGATGGTTCAGAAAAGAAATTGAGTAAATGGAGCAACTTGTTAATAAACCGAAGCGGTATGATAAGGAATACGATTAATTCCTGGTATGTGTTTGAAGTAATGAGTCTTGCGGATATTGTGCAACAAAGCTCTTGAGTGCTGGCAGTTACGTAGCTCGATGTCGGTATAAGGACTCAGTCCTGACAGTTTAACTTATGCAATGTAATTGGAAGAAAGAGTTGTGATGTGTTTTAATGTGGTTTGAAAATGAGTATATTTCCTGTTGGTATGCAAAACTGGGAATGTGTAATGAGTTTTCTCTATATGGGATCATGAAAGTCCTTGACTAGTTGAGAGCGTCGATGTTTGCGGCGTAGGAAAGGGATAAGAATGTCCACGTTATCTTAGTGTAGTATTGTATATGCGATGTATTATGAAAAGTTGATAATGGCATATTCAAGGTTTTGAGATCATCTCATAATATATGGGAAGTCAATAAAAAAAAATATTATTGATCAGCGCGGGCAGCTGCATGTGATTTAAGAATCAATCTTTCCGGTGATTAAGGAAAATGGTACTGCTATTCTAGTGATTTGGCTGGGTATATGGTCAAAAAGGACAAGGTAATGTAAACTGATAACATCTAGTAGTATGGTGGTATTCCCTTGTTAGATCGACTGTAATGATTGAGTCGTTGATGGCGTAGTGAAATTTCTGAATGGCTTTCGTGGTATGAGTGGATGCTTGATGTGCGTTATGTATTCGTACGGTGGAGTGTAGAACCAGGTATAGCGATTCATGTGTTATATATGTGTTGGAGACTAGAAGTTCTCGTAATCCGCCTATGCAGTGGTTGTATATCGCGTGTATCGGCACCGTTTAGCGATCATTGGAAATTGGAAGCCCTAGTGGCTCTCTCCTAGCTTGATATGATGAATTTGGGTTATGATACTTTATTTCGGATTGGTTGTCATAAGACAGGTCGTCTAGACTAATGTGATATGGACTATGTCGGAAGTGGCACAAATTGCGTAGCAGTGTGCATCAGAGTATGCTCCAGCAGAGTAGTTGTATCCAGGACCAGCTGACGGCTGGTAGGTATTGCTTTGTCAGTTGGGTCTTCGTGGCGGATGTTAGTGTAGAAGTATCTACCATTGATTAGTTCTGGTATTGAGGAACTTTGTCGGTGCGTTTCTTGTGGCCAAACTTGAGGCTATATATGTTTATTATGATGAGAAACTTGACTCGACGCGTATTTATTTGGCGAGGGTTACTTGGATCGGGTGGCACGCCGCCACAGGTATGGTATCTAGATCGGGTGGCACGCCGCCACGGGTATGTCATTGGAGCGGGTTGCACGCCGCAACAGAATATTGTGAAAATATAGTTAGTTATATGCTACTGGGTATACAATACTTCCCCACTTCTGAGGAAAAGACCATTTTGAGTATCGCTTGGCGAATGGCACATCGGTTGTGTCCTTTGAGGATTTAATAGCATAGGTTAATTGTTTCACCGTGGGTGAGGTTGATTGCTTGGGTTCAGACCTAGATCTGTGCGTGGCCGACCTTTTTGAGCTTGGTAACTTGAGGTGCTTCATGAGTAATAATGTTGGGATAGAATCACGAATCGTGGCAAGGCCACGTGATGTTATGACCTCTCGAGGAGGATTCAGGTACTCTATTTCTATAATGCGAGACGCGATCTCAGTTCTATGTTATGATGGCACAGAGGAACTGAATTGCAGCTCTATTTGCTGGAGACAGTTGTCATGATTTGAGCTGTCATGATTCGAGTGTGTGCGGACATTTCTATTGGAGCCTATGTTGTGCTCGTCGCAGCTTAGGCCGGTGGTTGAGGTGTCATATCACCAGTGCGGTGTGTTATAATTGAAATGACCGTTGGAGTCATTTATGAATACGAGCATATTGGATCTTAGCTTGTTAGAAAGGTAAAAATCGAGGTTTGGCTCCGAAACCTATTGTGGTATCAGTTAAAAGTGAAATGGATTCATGAATGGTTGACCTGAGAGATGGGTTCGATATATCGCGTGTTCGGTTGCCGTGGGCATGATATGAAGGTGTTGGAACAAGACTCTATCTAATGAAAAAAGGTTTTTCAGTTGGTATTTGGTTATCATGGGAAATTTTGTGATTAGAGACTATTGTCTCGAGTGATTGGGTTGTTTGATACATCATATGATCTCACCCGGAGTAGTGAATATGGGTTATTGCAGTGGATTCGAGTGTATCCTGATTATAGGCATGGGATTTGCATTTGGCTTATGATTTCAGAAAGTGCAATGTGATTTATGGTTCAGATGGACTGTGAAATTTTGACTATATGGTGTTTTCGGACTTATGTGAGATAGGGTAACGTATGATCGCTCGAGTATATGCTTGGTAAGGTCATTCAGCTATTGAGTTGCTTCTAGTATAACTCTGAGTCCGCTCGAGGACGAGCGTTTGTTTAAGTTGGGGAAAATGTAACGACCCGGCCCGTCGTTACGGAAATTTCCACCCTGTTACCTTGCATTAACATATCTTATGCTTCTTTATCAGTGTTAGAACCTATCGGGTGAGTTAGGAGTGAATTGAATTAAAAATGAAGCAAATAGCATGTTTGAAGGAAGTTTGAATATGGAAAGTCAACCTAGAGTTGACTATCAAGTTAGAGTGCTCGGAATTGGATTCTAATGATTCGACTAGTTTCGAGGGATCATTTATGACTTAGGAGAGCAATCGGAATTGAATTTGGAGATCCGGTGTAGAAATAGGCTTGAATTGACTAAGGGTGAATTTTGGCGAAATCCGATCGATAGGTGAGATTTTGATCCGGGAGTCGGAATGGAATTCCGACAGTTGCAGTAGCTCCGTTAGGTGATTTTGGATGTGCCTGCAAAATTTCAGGTCATTCGGACGTCGTTTGGTCGGGTTTTTGATGGAATGTGTAATTTGGAAGTTTTGAAGAAACTCAGACTTGAATCCGTGTGTAATTGGTGATTTTGATATTTAGGATGGTGTTTTTATGATTGGAACAAATTCGTATCGTGTTTTGGAGTATATTGGTGGTTTTAGTTGGGGTCCCGGGGGCCTCGGGGTGAATCCGGACCATCATCCGGCATTTTTTTGGAACTTAAAAATCTGCAGAAAAATTGCAGATCACTGGGCAAAATCCAAGCCTTCGCGTTCGCGTGGCATGGGCCGCGTTCGCGAAGGCCGGGCGAGTCAAGCATCGCGATCGCGAGACAGGTTACCGCGTTCGCGTAGGTCAAGATTCTTGAGCTTCGCGATCGCATTCAGGGTGTCGCGTTCGCGTAGGTTTGTGACAGTGTGCATCGCGTTCATGTGAGGGGTATCGCGAACGCGTAGAAGGAAAATCAGACGGCTGGGAGCTAGTGCATCGCGAACGCGTTGGGGAGGTCGCGTTCGCGAAGGTCAATCCGGAGCTGGGCATCGCGAACGCGTGGCAAGGAACGCGAACGCGTAGAAGAAAAGTCTCAGGCAGTGAATTAAAACCAGAAACATTTCACATACGGGTTTCATTTTATAAACCCCCATTTTTGAGCCCTAGAGAGAAGAAATCACGGGAAAACGCTAGGAAATCATCGGGTATTCATCGGAGGTAAGTTTCTTGACTCAAAAACATCATTTTATGGTAGAATTAACATCAATCTTCATGAATTTGGGTAGAAATTGTGAAGGATTGTGGCCTAGATATTAAAAACGAAACTTTGGGTATTGAAAGGCCAATCGAACTCCGATTTTGGTAAATTTTATATGTACGGACTCGTGGAGAGACGAGGGTTCTGGAAATATGAGTTTCGAAATTTTTCGAGATGTGGGCCCGGGGCTCAGGTTTTGCCAATTTCGTGATTTTTGATATTTTTCGAGTTCTTTCGATTGGGTTATGTTCTTTTAGCCTATTTTGATATATTTGTGCTGATTTGTGCTAGTTTTGACATGCGTGGATGCCGGTTCGAGGAGCTAAGGCGTCGCAAGCATGAGCTTATACTTGTAAATGATGTCCTGAGGGTTAGTAAACCCCGGACTTGCACATCTTAGTGCTGTGTCGAGGTGACTTGCACGCCGGATAACGGGCATGGGGTAGAGCACCATTGGGGATTGTGACTTGGTCCGTCCCGCGTAATAAATAATAACACCTAATCGTTGAAATGAATTGGACTAATTATCATATTTGAGCTTCGTGCCGAGTATTTGAATCCTTCAGGGATTAGTATCACTATCTTGATAACACTGTGCATATTTTATTCTAAATTTAAGGTTTTAAATGGTATTTTGCTATTGAGCATTCTTATAAGGTTATGAAAAACTTGAACAAGGTCTTAATAACATTTTTGCTGTGAACTAATATGATATTGTTGCCCGTAGGGTTTTCTTGATTATTTGTTAGACTGATTGGGGCCGAGGGCCATATGTTAGGGCATGACAATTTATGTGAGCATATGCATACACATGCATGGATCGGACTGCACGCCGCAGTGGTATACGGATCGGGCTGCGCGCCGTAGCAGGTGTGATATTATTATTGTGCTTGGGTTGTAGGAGCCCCTCCGGAGTCTGAACCCCCACAGTGAGCACGGGTACCCAAATTGGATCGGGCTACGCGCCGTAGCGGTCATATGCATTGCATGGCATACATACATTGGTTTACGTGTACTACGTGGCATAACATTTAGCACTCATACATTACTGGCACACATGCATTAGTTGCCTTATTGACCGGATCTCCTGGTGTAAATTGATAAGGAGTGTTGAGCCCGAGGGGCTGATTTGAGTGCGGACTTGCACTGCTTGAGATTGTATCCAGGCATTGGTATATTATTATGAAATAAAGTAGCTAAAATTGAGATTTCTAAATAATCTACTCACATATGCTTGAAAGGAATAAAAAGATAGTTCAATATTGTGTAGCATGAGATAGTGCCTATCGTGGTTTTCTTCCCTTCAACATTATTTACTTTTATTACTGCTGAGTTGGAAGTACTCACACCCGACTCCCTGCACCTTGTGTGCAGATTCAGGTACATCACAGCAGGGCTGATCCTATTGCGGCTAGGGAATGCTTTTGGACGGGCGAGGTAGTTGCCAGCGTTCGCAGGACCTGATTCTCCAGTTTGTCTGTATTTTTGTTCTGATCATCCCACACTTGTGCACAGTTATATTCACTATTTACACTTTGTATATTCTGTAGAGGCTCATGACTGATCCTTCGGTCTATGGGAGTTGGCACGTGTTGGGACTTGGTTCCCTGTTTTTAATATATCTATCACTGTTATGCTTAAATTGGATAAAGTGAGCTTGTGGCTCCGTGGTTATTGTTGATTGGTCGGGCTGGCCTAGCAGTATGCTGGGCGCCATCACGATCGGATTTGGGGTCGTGACAGGAGAAGTGCGATTTAATCCCAAACTTTCTCCCCAAGTCATCAGCCCTTTCCCACACCTATAAATACCCCCTAAAAAGGCTGATTAAGGGTTGGCTTTTAAAAAGAAAGTTCAGAGAAATAGAGTAGTAATTCAGCAATAGGCATTTTTCCCTGCATTTTCGAGTGAGAACTTAGGGATATTCTTCTGATTTTTGGGTTCTTTGCTCGAGTGTTTGCTTGGATTTCTACTTGCTCTTGTTGTGGTGTTCTATTTCGTTGATACCCACTCCGTCCCTGTTGCATTTGCTATTCGAGTCTCTTTGCTATGCTTATTTCTTACCCCTAGACTCATTGGCTTTTCTTATTGATCCATGTACACTTCTCTTTCAATTGAAGCTGTATTGATGATTCTGATGAAATAAAAATGAAGATTCAGCTTAAATTTTATGCTATTATGTAGTTTGTAGTTTAATGTTATTAATAGCTTTAGTATTAGTTTAAATTTGTAATTTATTTGTGTAGCAGTAGGTAGTAGCAGAAAAACAAAACACAAAAATATTGTAATAGCTAGTGGTATAGTAAGTAGTATAATAGCAGTAGTATGTCACGCCTAGTTTAAATAGGTAAACTCTAAAATACAAGTAAAATGAATCATTATGTCAAATCGCTAATCACTATCGCTTCATAGATAAATTCGTAAATCATCATCATTTAGCTAATGTCATGGATTCACACTTAAGCATGGAGTAAAAACATTAAACCGGTTAGTGATTTATAATCTGGTAACGAGCTAAGCTGCAGTAAAATCAGTAGTCTAATTGTTCTAAAGCCTTCTAGCTGTTTGAACTTAGGTAACTGGGTTGTTTGATTAAGTCATGTAATCACTGATTATGTAGCTAACTTCTTTATAAATCAAGGCTTAGATCCGAGCAAGTTTAAGAGGGGAAATAATTAGATGATAAAAGCAACTTGATTAGAATCAGATTCGTGAGGTTAATAGGTTTAAATTCATAATGAAACCAGTGTTGTAGTTAAGCATATGTGAATAACTCTTTTAACTTTTCTGGATACTGTAGATAGTTAATCAAATCGTTTTACTTTGATCAAATTCCGTAGATAGTTAAGCTGTGGTATTAAACCTTTCAACTAGTAAGCAATTGTGTTAGTATAAATTCTTAGTTATGAACTGATAGTGATGACAATTTTTGAGCTCTTATATACATAGACAATTGACTTAGAATTACTGTTTTGTGTACTGATTTCCTTGGTGATAAATAAAAATGCTAATTGATTTCTTATTGTTTCCATATGTGTACTTTCATTTATTTACTCATATAATATTATTCTTATTTGGCTTGGGCCCAATACACATCGCGGGCCTGAACCAGGGCATAAAGCCCACAGTACCTTTGCACAAGGGTTTAGGAATGGCCTGGGTCTGTGAGACCTAAGCAGATGCGATACCCATTTGATTAAGGAATCAAGATTCCAGGCCCAATGAAGAAAACGAAAAGGGCCTGGGCTTAATACTGGAATGCCGGATAGATTGAGGAAAAAACATATGTATAGAAAATATAGTTGAACAAGTAGGATTGGACTTTAATAAGTAATTGGGATGAGCCTCGCACGATATTAAACAGCGGGGCCCCCTTTTTGTAATGAGATAACACAACTAGACTCGGGAAGACTATTAACAAATTTCATAGTCTTACCCAAATAATTCAAAGCCGATAGACTGTTTAGGGAATAACCTAATATACTTTCCTATGAACGAGTGTGCACATGGTGCAACTCAAATATTAAATCCCGGCAAAGCTGAAATATACCAAAAGTCACAGGCGTACTGGTTGCGGTGTGACTCGAGGTGTGTTTTCGCGATGTCGCAATTCTATAAAAAATAAAGTAAAAGCGCATATATGTTGTTAAAATCTGTAATGAGTCAAACAAGAGTCAAGAACGACGATTGAGCGACCGTGCTAAAACCACGGAACCCGGGAATGCCTAACACCTTCTCCCGGGTTAACAGAGTTCCTTATCCAGATCTTTGTTTCGCGGACATTAATAAAAGAGTCAATTTCCTCGGATTCGGGATTAACCGGTAACTTGGGACACCATTATTATCTCAAGTGGCGACTCTGATAATTCAAAACAAAATTCCGAACCGATTGTCCTTTAAGTGGAAAAACTCCTTCCTCTATGCTATTATATCCGTCTCGGGTATTTGAACATTGAGGTATACCCTACAAGCACACATACTTTTTGTGTCCTTTCTGCGAGGGGTAGTAAAAAGGGAGGTGTGACACCTATTACGCACAAGAATAAAAAGAAGACTCTACCTTGCGGATAAATATCTGTCCTTTAAAAAAAATCTTTTCTCTTAAGGAACTCTATAACAATCTCATTTGTTTCGAATTTTTTGGTTGTTATAGATAATTACTATTATAGAGAATATATAGTATAACATAGAATGAAAATTGAATCCATAAATAACTTAACTTTTATAGTGAATGACGGAGAGGTTTGATTGTAGCACATAAACAGAGTAAATACTCAATTAAGAGAAAATATATTTTAAGGCATAAATAAGAATAAAATAGTCTAAATGTCTTCTAATTAATATTTTCTTAAATGACGTATAAAAAAGAAATACGACAGATATTTTCTTGCAGTTGCTTCTCATCAATGCTTGTGGAAATCAGGATCTTTTACTATAGTCACTGGACAGGCCGCATTTGCCAATACATAGTTTGTTACACTTCCCAACATTATCCTGTTTTTTTTTAAATCACCAGACCAAAAAAGGAACAGTATTCAAACATTATAATACAGTACTTATAGATTAATGAAAAAAAAGAGAGAATAGAAATGGATTAGAGTTATAGAAAATAAAGTACCTTTGGATGGTACTTAGGCCTCTGCTCCCCATGACCAATGAATTCAACTTCAGATCTTCAATAGAGTCACACACTTTCTCTCTAGCATCTCCCCAATACACTTTTGCCACAACGTTTATCTGTACAGATATCAAGAAATGACAAAAGAGAATGCAACAATTAGAATTAAGAAAAACATATACAGTCAAGACTCTCTATAATAACATCGCTATATAACAATAATTCACTATAAAAGCAAAGTATCTTTTGAAATTAATTTTTATGTCATGTTATAATTTAAATTCTCTATAACAGAATTTGCTATAACAACCAAAAAAGTATGGAACACGCGGAATTGTTATAGAAAGATTTGACCGTAATAAATAAATCAAAACCTCTTTCTGCTTAGAAGTTGTATCAAGCAAATCAAGAACTTGGACATCACTCTTGATATCATAATACTTCAGCACATCTGGCTCCCTAAACTCCACCCACGGAACAAGTGCTAACCAAAAAATGAATATTTACACCATCAGATCACTTAAAAATAACTACAGATGAAAATAAAAGAGATAATATTTTATAACAGATTAAATAATAGTGAAACTTACGAGAACCAGTTTTAGCCCAAAGCTGATCGCGGGACTCACTGAGAGTGTGAGTTTTGATGTGGATAATGTAAATGGTGTCACCTTTAGCAGCCAAATTTTCAATGGTCCATCTTAGAGCTGCTTTACTGCTCTTTGAGAAATCTACTGCTACCCCTATTGCCTTGTCCTTACCCATTTTTTCACTCCTTTAACAAAGATGGGACAATTACTTTTCTTGCTTTGTCAAAATAGTTTTTTTCTTTTTCTTCCACAATATTATTTTGAGGTAAGAGGTAGTACGTGAATTGTGGAGATTAAAACTAGAGAAACTCTCATCTAAGTGATGCACTGTAAATTTATAGCCACTAGGCCTAAACTTAATCCATGTTTTTCGTTTTATGGCTTTTCTTTCTGTTTTTATGATTTATGTATCCACAAATTTGATTGCTTATTTAGCATACAAAATTTTTCTGTTTGTTATCTTCAATTAGCTCACCAATAAGGAACAAAGAATGTAAGAAAAAACGTCTACTCTAATTTTTTTTATGTTCTTAGTTTAAAATTGTTAGTTGTGCTTAGGGGTGTACATGAACCGGGTTGGTTCGGGTTTTATCAAAATCAAACCAAACCAATTATATCGGTTTGGATGGGTTTGGTTTTGTCGGGTTTTTCGGATTTTCGGGTTTTTTTGTTACTTGAATATTATTTCAATCTTACGTTATTAAAATTATAAATAAAGTTTTGATAAGTGAATATATGTTTAGTAAATATGGAAAAATTTGACAAACATATAATCTATTAAAATATTCTAAAGGGAGAAATTTTTTAGTAACACATGATAGTTATTTTTTTTAGTCGTCTAACAATAATTTTTTGTTAATTTACGCTTTCAAGGTTAATACATGAGAGGATCTCAAATATTTCTACATTTTCTAAAGAAGAATCACTACAAAGTCTTAAAAATATAAATAAAATTTATATATTTATATGTCGGTTTGGTTCGAGTTTGTTTACTCAATACCAAACTAAGTCAAACCACACCTAGTCGAGTGTTTTAATCAGTTTGATTTGATTTTTCAGTTTCTGTGATTTTCCAGTTCGGTTTGAATACCCCTAATTGTGCTGATCAAATGAAATGTGGACTTGGTACTGTCCATGGAAAGTTGATCATTGAAGCTCTGATACGGCCCAAGACTAATTTGGTAACAATCCAGCCCACCAGTGATATTGTCCGCTTTGAATCTAGATTTGCACGACTTTAAAACACGTCACTAAAATCTGAGACTTGTCCACTTATATACCAAATATCTCTTCCGTATTTTATCGGGTGGGATTCGCCTATATATGGTGTCACAAATTTTAGGCATATGAATTGGTCGGTCCCTACTAATCATAGTTTAAAGTTTAAAAAATTGAATGCTTCCCCGTGATGATAGATAACAAGAACTAAAGAAAATCAAGATTTAAAAAAAGAATCAAAAGAGTGATAGCATCAACTGATGAATAATATTTCAAAGAAACCACTTTTTCGAGTAAACTACAATAGACAAAAAGAAAATTATCAACGACCCACCAGTAATAAAAAGATTTATTTAATTAAAATAAGTCGTCATATACTTCCTCTGTTGGCTATTTTTGAACACAATAGTTAGAAGATAAGTTTATATATGGACCTCGAAAAGGAATCTAGCTCCTAATACTGCGATCTTAATGGAATAGGAAAAAGAAATTTTATGGTCCTACATTAAATACAACTATCAAAAAATGACCAAAGATGAATGATATGCTGTTCCACCAAAAAATATGATCCTTAGTTCAAATATTTGAATTTATGAGATAAGAGGTTAAACTTAGTTAATAATAATATTTCTAGATGCAAATTCGAAAGTATGGTCAATATTAAAAAGGTCTAGGAAAGAAATTATACTGGTATGCAATAATTATTCTAAATATTGTGAGCAATAATAGAGCATTTAATAACAATGAATAAATATTAATAGTAGCTGAGCAAATAGGAGTGATTCACCCAATAAAGGATGAACTAGGTGGTTGTCCCTTCTGATAATATGAATGGCAGACAAATCATTGACTGTTCGAATTATTCCCATATCTGATGAAAAATACGGAATGATTCGTACAAGAATCTTGACAAAAAGGTCATGCTTGTTTCTTAGTAAGAGAGAGAATATTTAGCCAAAAGTTTGTTCTTATAGATGAATCTCACTTGCCTTACTTCATTGGCTCCTCTTTCCATTTATATGAGACATATTTCTAACAAACCCTAATAATACAAACTACAGAGAATATTTGCTAGAGTATTGAGAGAATATTATTATTGGCCCTCCACTGAAAACTTATATCAGCCGCTAGCCATAAATTATAATATATATTTTATAACCCAAAACTTATTTTAATGACTAGCCGTTAAAATCAACAAAATCAAACTGATACGGAATACAAGGGGAAACGAGGGAATAAGAATTGAAACGTAAAGTATTGAGGTGGCTCTTAATTTTTACATAGCCAAACATTCATCATTTGATTCTTTTTGGCTTTTATGCTATTTAGATATTGATATTTTATACATATTTGTGAGGAATATAAAAATAAAACTTTTATCATAAATGTTGATTTTTATCTGCTGATGAAAGGAAAGAACGTGTGTCGTGTACACAATAATTACACCTATTTGGGTCATTACATACTTTATATGCATATTAGTATATCATTTAAATTCATAGTCCGAAAAAGATGACGTCGGGAAAATGATTTGTCTTTTTTCTTATACGAGTCCAAGATGTGGCCATGCTATAAGTGATCGATGGATAATTAAAACTTCACAAAATCACTATTATTGAGAGCATTTCTATGATCACACATTCTCTAATTACGTACCAATATTAAAATGATTAAATTACATCCAAATTATACACGATCACTATATATAAAAATATATATTTATATGACAACAATCTTACTATAGAAAAATTATATAACATATAATATTACTTATACAAAAAATATACAAGTTTATAGAAAAAGTCAAAAATCATAGCATATTTTTACGCTTTTTACACATCATTATCATAGAATAGTATATACGCTTTGAATATACAAAAAAACTCGAATACTTTAATGCTACATTGGGAATACATCTTAAAATACATGATACACTCTAAATATATGGTGTGTACACATTACACATATAAAATAGTCCGTCACGATATAATTTATATACAAATAGACTATCAATATACAATTTATATACAAATAGAAGGTCACCATACAAAACATATAAAAAAATAGAATGTCATTATACAAAAATTATACTAATAGACTGTCATTATACAAAATATGTATAAAATACACTATCACTATAAAATATACTTTATAGACTGCCACTATATAATTTATATGCGATTAGCTCTCACTATACAAAATAGATTGTCACTATACAAAATAGACTGTTGCTATACAAGATATATACAAAATAGGCTGTCACTATAAAAATAGACTGTTATTATACACTATACAAAAAATATACAAAATAGACTGTCACAATGCAAACAATATACAAAAATAGCTTGTTATTATACAAAAAAATATACAAAAATAGACTGTATTATACAAAAAAATATTCAAAAATAGACATTTCGTATATGACCTGCATTACATATTTCATTCAATTGTTAGCTAATACTTATCAGATCTAGAAGTACATTTAAAAAGGCAAAAAAGAATTGCTCTATCGTGCCAGATAGGGTCGAAGCTACGACCTTCAGCTTAGGAAACATGCGCTCTATCCACTGAGCTATAGGCGCTTGTATTCTCATGCTTATTCCTTTCGGCTACTATATGCAATATGTTTGGGCCAAAGGGCCATTTTTGTAAGTAGGACAAAACATAGGCTATTAAAATTTTGAGGGGCTATAGAAGGTAGTTTTCAAAATTAGTCGTTACAACTTCATTGGTAATGCTCGACCTCGACCATTGTCGGACATCTTGCCCACGGCTCCCGTTGACTTTTCGGCTACAAGTATTTCTGCTTCCTGGCCTACCTCTAGTAATGAGAACTCAAGAATTCTTCCTTCTAGGTAATCTTATTTTGAATATTATTAGGCAGATTTTGACCCATATAGTTAGTCCCTCCGCTTATTGAGGTCGGCATCAGGCGGGCTTGATGAGCGGACCATGTTCGTCGTGGTGAAGAGGATTGGAAGAGTGGGTCGGGTCGTGATGTTTGAGACATGCTAGCAACCTAGCTTTTCACGAGCCGCAACTTTTGGGGTTACATTGTTCCAGATCAAAGTGATGTCGTGATGTCATACGTCATTATGGTGCAGTTTCCTTATGCGTTGCGTTGTTTCACGTATGCCTTTTGGTTGGATCTGCCATTTTAACAGTGGCGCTAAGTAATGATGACCTAATTTCCCGCCCAACGCCTGAGCTCTTATAAATAGGGATGTGAATACACACTGAAGTTTTACAGATTTCCTATATCAAAACCTTGTGTCTTCTTCTTCTTCTGTTGTTGTGCATCTTCATTCCTTGCCCTAGAGATCCCTATTATTTTTAACTCTCCATTGCTTTGAATACCTCTCTTTCATTGGAACTATGTCAAACGTGTATTTTGGTCCTAGCAATGAAAGTTACCCAGTTTCCCTAGAGATAGTTTTCCCTCCTCACATGGAGGGCGTCTTCGTTGCCCCTAAGGACGAGAACTTTCCTAGAGTGGAGGAGATTATTCCTCGTAGTGACAAAGTCAGGTTTGATCATACACAAAGCGCCTGAAATTGAGCCCTAAATATGTGAGTTAGTGATGAAAAAGGCCGAATATTTAGAGCTTAGGGCTAAATATGGCATTCTTGCTTGCATCGAGTTGGTCCTTTCCAGGTGGGACTTGGTACACGTCCACTGCCCTGGGTATTATGCGTTATACGCTTACCCCTTTCATGTTAGCTACACTCTTCCACTTCTTCGATTGGCAGGGGAGTTTTTCCATTTCTTTGTCATTTGCACGGCTCATCTCGTACCGTATAGCCATAAGCTGATAAAGGTGCTTCCTAAGCTTGTGGAGTTGGTCGAGGTTCAAATTACACTTCGGTATTTGATGTATCTATTCGACCCTAGTTTCTATAGGTGCAATGTTAAACCCTCACCATTGGGTGGGGGGGAGGGGGAACAAGTGCCTGGTGGTGAAGATGGATGACAAGGCTAACCGCTAGTTCTAGTACAATCTTTTCTTCATTATAAATGAGGATGTGATGGACAATCCAAATGGCTTGCCTGAAACATGGAATTATACGCTTAACCGTCTAACCTTTCTTTGCTGAGGCATTTGGTTTACTTAGCTTAGTGGTGGTTTCTGACCTCTTGCTCCTTTTTTATGCAGCCAAGACTTCGCCCCCTCCTTTGGTCAGGGACATTCTGATTGGGTCAACCGGCTCCTCCTTCACATTACCGGAATTCGTGAGTGGCCAAACGTTTTCAAGAAGTTTGGGCTTGTTCCTTCCTTGACTGGTGAGTTTCTTTAATTTGGCCTCTTAGTTGCTTACTTTTTGTGGCTTATTATGGTTGAACTTTTTTTTTTGCACTTCTCTTAACTCCAGCCGAGGGTTTTCGAGGACGCCGAAAACTTCCCACCTGCATTCCGTAAGAGGAAAGCTGCTACCTCTTCGGCCTATTCCCCTTCTACGACCGTGGCTGATTCTGCTCACTCCTCAATCCCACCCGGTTCTTCAGAATAAATTCCCCCTTTAACTGTGAATACTTCGGCAGCGGAACCTTTGACTTCCCCTTTGTACCATCTTGTGGATTAAGAGGAGGAATCACTGTCAGGTGATAGAGATCTGATTCCCTGTAATAAGAGATCGGTGGATGTTGGTGATGGGGTTTCCCGAGTCGTGGACTCTGTGATGGATGACTTTTCCTTTCGCGAGATAGCAACCATTGACCTTGAAGATAATGTCACACTGGCGTCTGAGATTTTGAGATTGGCAGAGGTCGATAAGGGTCCCTTCTGTGATGATTGAGGCTGAAGGGATGACCGCCGAGGCTTCTGATTCTTTACGGTAAGAGGGGCTATTGACTTCGCATCCAGATGATAATAATACTTTGACGGGTGATGGGAAAGACAAAGGCATTGCCGAAGACACTTATGAGACGGGATCAGCCATTGATGTTGCTGAGTTGAGGATGATGAAGGAAGCGTTTACCCAACTCGAGGTGAGGTTGGAGGGATCTACGAGGACCACTATGATCCTCATGGATAGTAATATATAAAATAATATGAAGAATAAGTCCCCACCGTCAGCCTTCTTTGCTCGGACGTGGAAGGTGAAACCTTTAGATAGCTAGACGATGTTATTCTATTGAGGAGAATAGTCGGCGTAGGGTGAGTATTTTAGGAATTCGTCTTTCTAACTTTAGTTTTTTTGGTTGTGTTTTGCCTTTGCTGGTGGGGGAGTTCTTATTTTTTTCTTTCCTTCCTTTTATTCTTATGTTTGCACACCATGATTTTGGTGATTGAAAGCGCTCGAAGGGAGGAGAAGCATAAGAAAATATTTGAGAAATTGGAGTGCAAATATTTTGAGTTCCGCGGTAAGTACTGGGAAATTCGCAGATGTTTTGGCGAGGGCGACAACTTATAGGCCTTTGGTGATGAGGAAAGATAAAGATGAGGAGTTGGTGAGGGTCATCGAGAATTGTAGTGTCCTTTAAGGGACGTTGAGAGGTAAGAGGAAGAGCACGAAGTCAGCAAAAGGGTTGAAGCCCAGTGCATCGATCTCCAAGCTCAGGTGGTTTTGCTGCTTGCCCAGCTTGAGGAGTGTCAATTCAAAGCGGATGCTCTAAGTGGCAAGGACGCCAATAAAGCAGATGATCTTGAGAAAGCGAAGTTCGCTCGATCGTAGGCTTTGAGGAAGGTAGAGGCTCTTGAGGTAGTGATCCGGACTCCCCATTCTGAGCGAGAAAATAACTTGGAAATGGCAAGGCTAAAAGAAAAGCGGCCATATGAGAGGATTAGAGAGTTGGAGGAAGAGACTTCTAGCCTTTACGATCGAGTTTATGCTCTTGCGGTCAAGAAGGCTTGATTACTGGCACAACCGGCCTCTTGCCATATTTTAGATGTTCCTAATGTTCTTCAAGAGTTGTTTGAGGAGTGGATTCATGCGGCCTTGTTGGATCTGTTTTGAGATATGCATACGGTGGGTCCCGTTTCTGAGGATGCCTTTGAAGATGCTCGTGTTAAGGCCCATGAAGCTCGAGTCACTCACGGGTATGACCCCGCTATGTGGGAGGCCTATGAGGACGAGAGGATAAAGGTGTATACCGGCTCGAGTAGAACGTGATGTAAAAGAAGAATCTATGTTAAATTTTATTAATTTTGGCCAAGATAATATTTTAGAGCTTAAGTCCAAACATATGAGATATTTTCAAGAAGCCAAGAAATCCAAGAAGCCAAGATTCTTTCCTTCTTAAAATAGGATTTATTTTATTCCTTTTAGAATATGAATTTTTCTTTTAGTAGAATTCTAATTTGTTTTCATTGTAGAATAGGAATTTTACCTTTCTTGTCTTTAGTTAATTTATTTCATTATTAGAATAGGAATTGTAGTCATCAAAAAAGAGATCTAAGCCTATATAAAGGTTTGTTTTGCCTTGTAGAATAAAGAATTCACAATTTTAAGATTTGCCTAGTTTTACAATAGAGTATTTTTTCTCCTTTTTTCTTCTTTATCTTTGTTTTTGGGTCCAAGCAAGGTAGTGATAGTCTTTATCTTATTTTTAGTTGCTTTTGGTATTTCTTTATCATGTTAATTGATTTCAAGTGGTGACTTTAGGAACTTGTTTAGTCCTTGATCTTTGAAGAATACATTTCTTGATCTAAATTCATTCTTTTGATATCATTGAACTGGTGCAACATCGTTATTTACTTGTTTTGAATGAGTAAATAGTCTTTCTTATAGTTCAGGTCATCATCTTTTACCTTATTTTTTAATTATCATATTCCGAGTCCTAAAACTTGAGATACGTTGTTTCTTGAAATCGGCCCACAAACTATGTTTTTATTTCAAGATCTTGATCCTAGTCGATTGATTCTTTGTTAACTCGAAGAATTACATCAATTTGGTATTAGAGCTTATAATTCATAGGTCCCAAGTTGACAAATTTATCATGGCCAAGATTCAACCAAGAGGAATATTCTTGGTTCAAGAAGATAAAGAACCGTGGTAACATGAATCTCTTTTTCACACTAGATGTACCTCCCAAGGAAATGTTTGTTCGTTGATTTTTGATCGTGGGAGTCCCATATATATCATTTCCGAAGAGTTGGTTACCAAAATTACTTTGTCAACCAAACTCATCTATATCCTTGCAACATCGAAGTTGAAGATGATGATGCTTTAGAGGTAACTCGTCAATGCCTAGTATCTTTGTCTATTGGTAAGATCTGTAAAGACAAGATTTGATGTAACGTAGTGAAGATGGATGCTTGTAACTTATTACTTGGAAGACCATGGGTGTATGATATGTGTGTTAAATATGATGAAGACCTTAACATCTATTCTTTTACAAAGGATGGGCGTAAGTTTATCTTAGTACCATTGAATCCAAAAGAAATTGCTAAAAGTTTGAATCCCAAAGATGATTCTTTTGTGACAAAATTACAAACAATTGGTCAAATCAATAGAGAAAAGTCTTTCAATGTTTGTAATACTATGGAAGAGCACAGGAAGGAACATGCACTGGATCCACAAGTTGAGGATTTATCTCCGAAGTTTGATGAGTATCCATTGGAGCATCCCATATGTGACTTAACCCTTCACCTAATAGTGATTCTCAACATAATAATAATTTGATTGTGGATTCTATTATTCAACGAGGTAGCATATTGCATTAGTTCAGAGGTCCATGAAAATTTACAATACGAGAGGGAGGGTTGTTTAAAAAGGAGTCCATAATGGAGGGTTGTTCATATTTTGTTCCAACTTTTTTCCTGCCCCGCAAAATGATGAATATTTTTAAGAATATGTAGGAACAAAAAATCTCAACACAAATTCTATTTACGGTTATGATCTAGTTAAATATGAGAGCATTGTTGCTGATGAGTTCTCAAGAAGATATAATTTGATCTCCAAGATAGATCCAATGGTACTTGAATTTGATTTTTTTAATGATTTTTGTGGTACTAAATTGACTTATTTGGGAATATACCATGAGAACCACATAGATATGGAAAAGTTCAAGATTCCTGAATATAAAAAAAAAAGTAACTTAAGATTATGAATTAGTGTTTGAAAATCCTTTTAAGAGGGTTTATTGTAGAAATATTGGTACAAAGTTACTTTTGAGAAAGTGGAATATATCTCGGTCACAAGCTAAGATTTGTTACAATAAGATGAAGCTCTTTGACAAATTAGAAAAATACAACTTAGAGCCTAGTGAATATGCGTTCAATCAAATTATGGAAATTGCCAATCTTATGCCATTTGTGGAGCTTTTAGACTCGAATACAAGTTTTTCTCAACCAGGGAAAAATGATGTAAAAGAAAAATATATATTAAAGTCTATTAATTTTGGACAAGATGATATTTTAGAGATCAAGTCCAAATATATGACATAGTTTCAAGAAGCACAAGAAGTCCAAGAAGCCAAGATTCTTTCTTTCTTAAAATATGATTTATTTTATTCTTTTAGAATAAGGGTTTTTCTTTTTGTAGAATTCTAGTTTCTTTTCCTTGTAGAATAGGGATTTAACTTTTTTTATTTAGTTATTTTATTTCTTTATTAGAATAGAAATTGCAGTCGTCAAATAAGAGATTTAAGCCTATATAATGGGTTCTCTTGCCTTGTAGAATCAAGAATTCACATTTTTTAGGTTTGCCTAGTTTTATAATAGAGTGTTTTTCTCTCTATTGTCTTCTTTAGCCTTATTTTTGGTTCCAAGCAGGGTGGTGATAGCCTTTATCTTATCTTCAATTGCGCGTGATATTTCTTTATTATGTCAATCGATTTCAAGTGGTGATTTTGGAAACTTGTTTAGTCCTTGATCTTTCAAGAACACATTCTTGATCTAAATTCGTTCTTTTAATATCATATGATCATAATTATAATTGAACTAGTACATCATTGTTATTGACTTGTTTTGAACAAGTAAATAGTCTTTCTTGTAATTCAGATCGTCATCTTTCACCTCATTCTTGAATCATCATATTCCGAGTCCTAAAACTTGAGATACATTATTTCTCGAAATTGGCCTACAAACTATGTTTTTGTTTCAAGATTTTGATCCTAGTCGATTAGTTCTTTGTTAACTCAAAGAATCACATCATAATGCAAGGTATGATGCCGCATATCTTGAGGACGAAGGCGGAGATGATGAGGACGTTGATGATTTGGGGGCAATGTGGTTGAGGGACAAGTCCTTGGGAATGTCGAAGGTCATGATGGTGGTGACCAATAGTTTTCTCTTTTGATTTTTTGTAAATTTTCGTGTGTAGTTGATGGCGTCTTCATGAGCCTTGTAAAAAATATTTCAGGTATGAAATGCGAACTTCATTTTTTGTATTTGATTCTCTTCATATGGTTCGTTTTTCGCATTTGTATGTTTTTAATTATGTTTCTTGGTTTCTTTGATTTTCTAACCCTGATCAGTTAATGGCGAATTGCATCTAGAGGTCGGTAGGCGTTTATTCGAACAAGGTCTTAATTATGGTCGAGGGCCGGCAGGTATTAGTTCGAGCAAGGTCGAACTTAACCTGAACTTAGCCGAGGGTCAATAGGTGTTAGTCCGAATGAGTTCGAATATAATCTAACTTTAATTATGACTGAGGGCCAGTAGGTGTTAGTTTGAACATAACCTAAGTTTAACTATGGCCGAGGTTCAGTAGACATTAGTTCAAACAAGGTAGAACATAACCTGAATTTAACTATGGGTGAGGGCTAGTAGGCATTAGTTCAAACAAGGTCTAATATAACCTAAATTTAATTATGGTTAGGGCTAGTCGACGTTAGTTTGAACAAGGTCGAACATAACTTGAATTTAATTATGACCAAGGGCCAGTAGGCATTAGTTCGTACAATGTCGAACATAACCTGAATTTATTTATCGCCAAGGGCCAGCAGTGTTAGTTCGAACAAGGTCGAACATAGCCTGAACTTAATTATGACCCAGGGCTAGTAGGCGTTAGTTCAAACAAGGTCGAGCATAACTTGAATTTTACTATGGCCGAGGGCCAGGAGGTGTTAGTTTGAACAAGATCGAACATAATCTGAATTCTATTTTGGCCAAGGGCTAGTACGCATTAGTTCGAACAAGGTCGAACATAACCTGAATTTAATTATGCCTGAGGGCTAGTAAGTTGTGATGACCTGACCCGTCATCTTATGTGTTACTACTCCATTTTCCCCATTTATTGCTTTTTCATATTTCGTTATTAGTGTTTGGTGTGTTAGGATTGATTTAGGTTGGGTTTGGTAGAAAATGAGACACTTAGTATCTTTAAGGAAGGTTTGTTTTGGAAAAAAAAGTCAATCAAAAGTTAACTTGTGAGTTAGAGGGCTCGGATGTGATATCCGATGATTCGGTTAGCTTTGGGAGGTGGTTTGTGACTTAGGAGTGCAATCAGAATTGATTTTGGAGGTCCGGTGTAGAATTAGGCTTGAATTAGCGAAGTTGGAATTTTGGCGAATTCCGGTGGATAGGTGAGATTTTGATCTGAGGGTCGGAATGAAATTTCGAGAGTCGTAGTAGCTTCGTTAGGTGATTTTGGATATGTCTGCAAATTTTCAGGTCATTCGGACGTCGTTTGGTTCGATTTCGGATCGAATTCTGAGTTTTGAAAGAATTTGATAAATTTAGGCTTGAATCCGTTGGAATTTGATGATTTTTGTATTTATGGACGTGTTTTAATTATTGGAATAAGTTCGTATGATGTTTTGGAGTAGGTAGGTATTTTTGGTTGAGGTCACGTGGGCCTCGAGGTTATCTTGGGTGGTTTAACGAGAGAGATTGAAGTTGGAAGTTTTGCTGATTTTGTTAAAGCAGGTATTTCCGCAACTGCGGAAGGGAGACCGCAGATGCGGCTTCGCGAAAGCAAAAGAAGCTCCGCGGATGCAAAAAGGTGAGGGTTTACTAGTGTCTGCATAAGCGGAAGTCTTGACCGCAGAAGAGGTATCGCGGGTGCGAGTTTTGGACCACAGAAGCGGTCATGTCCCTTTAGTGAAAGTTGCGCAAAAGCGGAACTTGGTCCGTATTAGCGATTCCGCAGGAACGAAAATAAAACCGCAAAAGCGGAATGGTGAGGTCCGTAGAAGCGGACATCTCAGCGTAAAAGCGGAAGGCCTAGGATTTAATTAAAACAGCATAAGCGGTCAAGTGGCCGCAAAAGCGGTCTCGCAAAAGTGGTATCGAAAACGTAGAAGCGAAAATCTCAGAAGGGTTTAATGAAACAGTTTCTTCGAATTTCAAAAGTTAGAAAACATTTTGGGACTTCGGGAAAAGGCAATTTTGGGCGATTTGAAGAGATTTCGAAGGAGATTCCATGAGGTATGAATTTGTAGCCTCGAATAATGTTGTTATGGTATAAAACAAGGATTAAACACTTAAAATTGAAGGAATCAAAGGGCAAAAATGGATGTTATGGCTTGAAGCCTAAGAGAGTTTAAATTGATTATTTGAGGGGTCAAATGAACTCCGATTCTTGTGTATTTTATATGTACGGACTCGTGGTGAGACGAGGATTCCGAAGATGTAAATTTCATAATTTTTTGAGAAGTGGACTCAGGGCTCGGGTTTTACCAACTTTGTGGTTTTTGTTGTTTTTCGAGTCTTTTCGATTGGGTTATGGTTTATTGGCCTATTGTGACGTATCCGTTATGGTATCGATCAGATTCTATACACGAGGAGGTAGATTTGGTAGGGAAAGACTTGGCGAGCAAGATTATCGGCCGGCTTGAGGTGAGTAATACTTGTGAATGATATTCTTAAGGTTTAATACCCTGGATTTGCACATCTTAATGATGTATTGAGGTGACGTGCACGCTGGACCTGAGCATGTGGTAGAGAACCATTGCGAATCGCGACTTGGTCCATCTCGGTTGTTGGTTTTACCGTGTATTTGCAAATAATTTGTTGCTATCATTATGACTTGGGCTCATTGCCATACTTGGGGCTTATTGCCAATTGTTTGAACTCT
>JASVEL010010364.1:0-27126 GCA_032618575.1 Nicotiana noctiflora
GAAGTCGCGATCGCATAAAGGAAATTAAGTGACGGACATACATGTTAAGTAATATTTCATCCGCGAGGGTTTTCATTATTTCACCATTGTTGGGCAAGTTTTGAAGCTAGGGAACGTGGGATTAAGAGGTTTTCACCTATACTTCGATTGGAGGTAAGTTTTATGGTCTAATTACATGATTTTGTCCTAGAATCTTCATCTATATCACCGAAAATTGGAGGATTTAAGGTGTATCAATGGGGGATTTTTGCTCTAAGCATGAGTTATAGAAAATTACTGATTTGAATGGGCAAACGGAGTCCGATTTTGATAAAATTTATATGTATGGACTCGTGGCGAGATAAAGATTCTGAAAATATAACTTTTGTATTTTTTCGAGAAGCGGGCACGGGGGTCGAATTTTGGCAACTTCGTGATTTTTGGTGTGATTCGAGTTATTTCGATTGGGTTATGTTCCTTTAGCCCATTTTGATGTATTCTTATTGGTTTTGATTAGATTTGGCATCCGAGGAGGTTGATTTGCGAGGTAAGCGCAAGGCGAGCTAGGACTTTTGCCGGTTCGAGGTGAGTGGTAGCAATGATTGATATACTGAGGGTTCGAAACCCCATATTTGCACTATACAGTGCTATGTTGAGATGAAACACGCGTCATGCGACGGGCGTGATGGCATTGTGACTGCGGATTTGGACTTGGTCCTTCACGATTGTTAGTTTACAGTACATATTGACTGAGACTGAGCTTATACCTGTATAATTGGGCTAGTTGCAATGTTTGGGGCCTTGTGTCGATCTGTAGAATATTAGGGAAGCCTGTGGAGCTAAATGACCTCTATACCATGTTGAACGCATACTCTCAGCTGTATCCGTAGCTGTATAGCATGACATGAACCAGTACTAGATGTGTATTCTAATTGAGAATACCTAGGGTTGAATACCCTGTTCTAGCTGAGTGGGCCAGAGAGGCCGAGTCTATATTGGCTGAGAGGGGAAAAGGACCCATGGTGAGGTATTGATATATATACCGGACCGGACTGCACGCTGTAGTAGTGTATACATACACATGTATTGGATCGGAATGTACGTCGCCGTATTATATATATGATATATATATGGATCGGACTGCATGCCACAGTGATATAAATATATGGATCGGACTGCACGCTGCAGTGATATATATATGCGGATCGGACTGCACGATATTATAGCGCTTGGGCTGAAGGAGCTCTCCGTGAGTCCACACACACCCCCGGCGAGCGCGCAGTATATATTATTGGATCGGACTACGCGCCGCAGACTATATTTATTATATCGGATCGGGTTGCGAAAGTATATAGTATATATATATATATATATATATATATATATATATATATATATATATATATATATATATATATATATATATATATATATATATATATATATATTGGATCGACTGCACGCCGCAACAGGGTTAGATCAATGTTGGATCAGTGTAAGACAGTAGTGGACTGGAACCGGATTTACCATTGTAGAGATGATTTAGCTGTAGAGTTATTCTTAGAACTGTTTAATGTTAATACAGGTGTTTAGAACTGTTCGATCACATAGCAAATAGCACATAAATCCTATTCCCTCAAGTTAGGATAGATCAAACACTTACCTCTAGCCTTGAAGTCCAATTTATCCTTCAACTATAGCTTTACCTCGAATTTCAGCTCTCAACTTGCTAGAATTTAATCACAATTGATTCAATTACATTAATAAATACTATATAACTTGGTTTGGATGCTTAAAAAAGGTTTTCTCAAAGTTTACCCCAAAATTTCCCAAAACGCCCCTAGCCCCATATGGTCAGAACTCGGGGTTCGGACCAAAATCTGGTTACCCATTCCCTCACGAGTTCAAATATATGATTTGTTCCAAAATCGGACCTCAATCCGAGGTCCAATTCCCCAATTCATGAAAAACCTAGGTTCTACCAAAAAATAAGAATTTGTACCATGAAAACCTTTGATTTCTCTTGGAAAACATGTTTAATGATGTTAGGAATTGAAGGAATTAAGTAAAAAGTGGCTTACAAGTGCTTTGGAGTGATTTTGCTCTTGGAGAGTCGTGTGTGGTGTGTTGGGTTTTAAAAGAATGAAGAAAAGAAGTCAAAAATTCGTTTAAGTATCAGATTGAACAGCTACGGTTATCGCAAATGCGAACATTTGTTCGCAATTGCAAACATAGCAGGCTTGGGGACTGTCAGCATCGCCTTTGCGATAATAAGTTCGCTTTTGCGAACTGGGCTGGAATACTGGGACCTTCGCATTTGCGACATTGTAGTCGTATTTGCGAACATGAGCTGATTACTGAAGGCCTCGCATTTGTGAGGTATAGTTCGCATTTGCGAACTCATGCACTCCCCTGCCATCTTCGCATTTGCGAAGACTGGTTCGCATTTGCGAACCAAGGCTAACCTGGCTCTTCTCGCAATTGCGAGAAAATCTTCGCATTTGCGAAGATACCAGCTGGGTGAAAAACCAGCTGTGTTATTTTTCAGAATTTGCTCCAACGACCTATCAAATCTTTACCCGAGCCCCCGGGCTCCAAACCAAACATGCACACAACTTCAAAAACATATTACAAACTTGCTCGTGCGATCAAATCGTCAATATAACATCATTTTCATCAAATCAAGCCCCAATTTCATGATTATCTTTCTTTTAGTTTCATAACTTTCAAATTTGGAACTCAAGGTTCAAAACACATCAAACGACATCCAAATGTCATCAAACTTTTCAGAAAGCACATATATAATATTTAAGACTTGTACCGGGCGTCGGTACCAAAATAGGAGCCCGATACCATGGTCGTTTAATCCATTTTCATTTAATAATTTAAGCAAAAATAATTTAATAGAAAAATTCATATCTTAGGCTCTAGGCCTCGGAATTCGACTCCGGACATATGCCCGAGTCCCATATTTTCCTACGGACCTTAAGGACCGTCCGATCTCGGGCCCGGGTCCGTTTACCAAAAATGTTGACCGAAGTCAACTATATCAATATTAATATCTTTTTTCTTCAAATTTTTCATAGAATTCACATATCCTATCACGGAATCTTTCCGGCTACATGCCCGGATTATGCACGTAAATCGAGGCAACATAAAATTGGGTCGTCACACTGTGCCTATTGTGATTACGGGTCTTCAGGAGACCCTAACTCAGATATTGACAGTTTGCACTAGCCTGGCTCAGGCAGTTTCAACCTCCACTACAGTAGCTACATCCTAGATCGGGGGTGGTCATCAGACCCCCGCAGCTTGCAATTGACACAACTCCCATTATAACATTCCTTTTTAGCATACTTTCATTTTTTGTTGTTTGGCTTGTTATCGCCATAATTTGCTTTTTAGCTTCAGCATAACATCCTGTTATTTCGATCTCAACAGATTAATATGTCTTTCTTATAGATCTTGTGCCTTTCCTCCATCCCTATAAAATAAGTGCAATGTACATATTTGTGTACTCTTGTTTGTCATATAGAGTGGACTAACATATCACGTTCATTCCACATTACTAGAATGATGAATAACATGGCTAATGTGGACTCATGCTCATGTCCTCATATACATCAGTACGGCCTGGTACTGCTGAGGCACATAGAGCTTATATTCAATAAATTCAACTAAATTCAGTATTTTTTATGTGGAATAAAAATATATATATGTGAAATTTTTTAACTTTTTTTTAACAATTATTAAACTTTCAACTTATAGTTTCAAAAGCATAATGAGTTGAGTACTATGGATTTAAACTTGAGTTCATCAAATTTAAATGTTTGGACATACTGCATATGCCTATTAGACCTATGCAAGTAGTCTAAAATTCCAAACTAACATTTTAAATTCCATCACTGATGACTTTTGTTTCTTTGATACAAATTGATGAGTTACTTAGTACCCTCAATTTAACTAATCCTACCCAAGCATCACTTCTTTACCTCTTTTATGCAAAAAATAGTGAACTTAACCTTTGGTTTTACTATATCTTTTTATTCACACATGTGTTTTGCTTGAGTTTCAGTATGTTTCCTCCTTCCCCTGAGGACATTGACAAGGGCTCACTAAAATATCATCATGAAGAATGTGCGATATGAAGTAAGCTATGCTGCGCGGATCCTTCATTTGTCTTGATATTATCTCCTTGTCCAACGGGTGTGAATATTTCGCACGAATTTTTCACAAAACATGCAACCATACCCGACACGTATTCGTAAACGAGTCAGTGCAATCAGGGGTGGAGCTAGGTGGGCCAAGAGGTTCAGCCGAACCCTTTTTGCCGAAAATTATACTGTGTATCCTCAAAGCAGCCGTTATCTTATTATACGATGCAACTTTTTTTTATGTATGTATATATATTAGATGTTGAATTCCCTTAGCTACTTCGCATGTCTACTTTTTTTATATTTTTCCTTGGTAGAAACCCTGCTTCGCCAATGTGCAACATATATTAGGCTTATGGAGAGTGTTAGAAACCAACAATTGAAAGACAATAAGATGACTATAAATTTCCAGCTCAAATCATTTACTAGTAGCTTATTGTACTGGTTTGGTATTTCCTGACAGCTACAGATTAATTCTTATTTGGTGCAGTGGTTCATGACCAATGAGTTGTATCCTCTGTCTCAGCTGAATAGACCACACATTGCATAAAAATACCAACTTGTTGCCTTTACATGTTATTTATCCATTTGCTTTGGACTCAAATGTGCAAATTATAAATGTATTTTGACTGCTAATGATAATATTAATCTAACATCCTCCACTTTCTGTCCTTTTTCTACCTTTCTTTTGATTTGTGTATCAAAAGCTTGAAGGGATCTTTCTTTATTTCATAAACCTGTGGGCCTATAAAAGAAGCAGAATAAAGAAATCTTTGTTAGTCCAAAAGGAAGCTGGTCCCCTTTTAGTTCTCTTTCTTGTAACTGCTATTTTCACATTGTACGCGTGACCCAGACAAAGTTTCACATCGGTAAAACACAACGGCTAAACACAAGAGATATGCTGAGTATATAAATTAACAAGTCTTAGACTCTAGTAACGCATTTTAAATCTGTGAGGACCTAGGTCAAGATCAAACAATATTACTAGCGGACTGGGCCGTTCTCTAAATACACAAGTGCGCTGTTTCTGCAATCAATTTAAAGAAAGGTATCAGAATCTTGTTGTAAAAGGGGTAAAGGAATATAAAACAACACCAAGCCTGTGTGGGACTTGGTATGTGGTCTGGTCTTAATATACTTAAGAGAAGTATATCAAGTTAGAATAAAGTGGCCAAAGTACTTTTCTATGCAACTTGCTAGAGGTTCTGCTTTAAGAAAGGAGTAGGGCAGTATAGTATTTACTGAAAAAGTTCATTGGAATAGTAATATTGCTCAGATTGCCAAAATATTCATTGCCTCGCAAATAAAGGTGTGGCGTAATAGTCAATAAAGTAGAACAAAACCACCAAAGATAAGAATTTAAATACCAACAAAGACATTAAACTGCTCGGTGATTCTTCCTATTTGTCAAAGTATTGATATATTTGAAGTGCATGCAAACAAAAGAAAATCCAAAATTTAAAAATTTCTCTTTTGGTAAACAATATACCTACTTCTAGCCACAAAGTCCGATAGAAAGGGCCTGAACCAGTGGCTACCGTATTACGTTTAGTGAATTGCGGCTGACACTTTAATTATATATATGTTTTAGCCTAAATATATACTTAAATATTCAAAATTTTAGCTGAAGCGAACGGGTGACGTACCACCGCGAACTCTCAGGTGCAAGTTGGCCGAGCACCACTTTTATTAAAAAAGTTCTTTGGCTCGGTGAGATAGGTGTTAGGATCGAAAAACGTCAGGTGTCATGCGGAAGCTAGCAAAGCAAACCTCCAACGACGATATATCAAGCAATAGAGATAAATCTACTAAAAAATACACAAATATTTAACGTGGTTCGGTCAACTGACCTACGTCCACAACGGAAATGAGCAATCCACTATAATAAAAGAGAGTACAAAATATTGAGAGAACAACCTCACGAAGAGGCAAACACAAGTGACACACTATAACACTTGTCCCGAAAATTTCTCCCCCTAAACACTACTCTCAAGCCCCCTATGACTACATTGTTAATGCTAGTGAATGAGAACGACGTATCCTCAATTTATTGAACTCCAAACCTTTTCCTACAAGAAAAAGGACTAGCCAACTATTAGAGATTTATGATTTCCTTTTGCAAAAAGGAAAGTCCAGTTAAGATAATTATATTGCCCTTTCATTCAAGAGATAGAAAAACCAAATATGTTAAGAAAATTATGGCAAACACGTAACAGTACGGCCTATGTATAAATGAGCCACAGACGCTGGTTTGCACTAAGATTTTAGTGATATACTGCCAACAGCAAATGGTGAGGGTAATACCACCAAAACAGATAACACCAATAGAAAGTGTTTATAACAGCACATCAGAAGAAGGAAATTAACTTTTCATTTGACCTCTTATGCAATTGCAAGTTCTTAAAAAACCATTTCATCAAAAGAAAAGTTTGAATAATCATACTCCTATTATTTAAGACAGTAGAAGGACCAGGTTGCAGTTTTGGTTGGATGGTGGACAAAATAGTACTATGTATAAGTAGCAGGAGAACTAATTAAACAAATTAGTACGTACTAATTCTTTAAAATAGTGTTTCCTACTCTTGAACTATCACAAAAGCTCCTCTTTTGTAGTCTCCTAATCATTAGATCATTTGACCTTAATTTCTTAATTCCAAATTCCACTTCATTTTGAAAGGAGTCTTCCCACTTTTTAAATTCACTTTCAAACCAAAAGATCATAAAATACTCCCCTCTTTTGTGCTATCCGCTAACCATTGAAAAGTACAGTCCGGTGCACTAAGCTTTCCTTATACGTGGGGTTTTTTGAAAGGATCGGACCACAAGAGTCTATTAGTTTTAATCTACATTTTTACAAGAGTCTGTTTTCACAGTTCGAACTCGTCTTCTGATCACATAACAACAACTTTACCAGTTACGTCAAGGCTCCCTTTAGTATCCACTAACCATTAAGCATCTCAAATATGGAAAGACCTTTTCTTTTCTTAATAACAATGGTATCCAGGTCCAACTTTCGCACACCTTGATTAGTCAACTAGAGCAGCCACTCACCAAAACAGGATATCAAATAACTATACCACAGAGACATAGACAGATGAAAAGAATTAATCAAATTTGAACATTGAATAGTTTAACGCTAATGACAGGTTTCGATGAACTATTTGCTGAGAAAAATCAACCATCATTCCATACAATTCAAAGAGGAGGAACTAAATGATGGACTTACTTTTTTTCCTTATCTCTTTCTGATTGAAAAACAAAAGAACATAGAGAGAGAGCATCATTCCATAGAAAGATGGTAGTTAGCCCTAAGGGGATAAGAAATTATTCTGTCAAGTTGAATCATATGAAAAGTAGACAGAGCATAACGTGTCACTTCATGAAGTGGATATTGACTCAGCAAAGAGGCGGCTACAACGTATAATCAATGGGTTCAATCGATCCCAATAATTTTTATCACGCAACATAAATATATATATGCGACATGTAAATAAAATTTCAACAAAATTAAAATTTGGATGAATTCAGTACTATGAACTTTAAAAGTTAAACAATCAAATGTAAATTCTGAATCCGGCATTGACTCAACATTTATTAAGACGAAGCACTGGATTACTTTCCATGTTGGTTGCAGGTCTACTTGTGCATTTAAGAAGTGGAAAATGAACTAGACTATTGAATTCAATGTCTCCCCTATTAATGCCAATTGCTTTTTTCTTTTCTCTTGTTAATAATTATATGAGCTAAACAACAAATGAAATGAATTCTGAATTAGAGAATGCAGATGCAACCTGTAATAGTGTACATTTTTACCTGACTACAACTTACGGGTAAAATACATAATTAAGGATTTAAAATGGGATTTGCATACGCCACAAATATTCAAATGGAAGCCATGTCCCTAGTGCAAGGTCTAAAATTAGCCATTCAAATGAGACTAACTCCTCTAGTCATAGAAACAGATTGTCAGGAACTAATCAACATGCTAAACAATGAAAATTGTCTTTATCAAAACATTATTGATAACTTCAAGTTCCTATTATCTGAGGCGGGCACGCCTCCTTTGAAGCATGCATTCAGAGAAGCTAAAGGAGTAGCGGACTCCTTAGCCAAGAATTGATGCAGCCTGGACTCTTTTGCTAACTTAATGTTGCATCATTATCCGCGTGTATTTGCTATTTCAGTTTTTGATAGGGACGGGATAGGCACTGCGTGGCCTAGACAAATCTCTTGCTATAATGACTACTAAGTTTATGTTATAAATAAATGTCTTTATTTACCAAAAAAAAAAAAAAAAAGCGTGAACCTCGAATAGCTCTGAAATTATCATGAAATGAATATATGCTTCCAACATCAAACACACTTGAAAATACAGCAAATGATCAATCAGCGGAAGAAACAGATCATTAGAAAAAAAAGACAGTCCGATGCACTAAGCTCTGCTAGAACCGGACCACATGAGTCTATTGTACGTAGTTTTACCCTGCATTTCTGCAAAAGGTTGTTTTTACGGCTCGAACTCTGACCCCCTAATCACATGGCTGCAACTTTAACAGTTGTGCCAAGCTCCCCTTCAATGAACAACCCTCTTTTGGTTCCTGAGCTTATAATATGAACTAATTGAAGCATATCTCGTTCTTGGCAGTGTCATTTTTGTGATTTTTCTTAAAGAACATGAAATTGATTTTGAGTATTCTCCAAACTAATCACAAGGTATTGTACTGAGGAAACTGGAGTCCCTGTAGAATAACACTATGCATGCCATTTTCATGCAACTTTAGACCATATGTCTTGAATGCTATTTCTGCTTCTTGATTTGGCAAATTATACTCATATAAAGCTTGTTCTTGTGGAGAAGGAGCAGATTTGTCTGGAGATATGGACGATATATGATTCTCGGGCGACGGAGACTTCATTTCTGTAAGATTGACAGTGGTAATATCATGTATACTTGATCTTCTCTTATCTTTACCTCCAGAAAGTTGTCTTATAAAATACTTCTGAGCATGACTTGCTACTTGTGTTGGTGTCCTTGTGGTCACATAATTGCGCGAAATATTTCTCCAATCTCCTTTTCCATACTTTTTTAGCCCCAACAGAAATTGCCTGAGCAAAATGTAGTCAACAATATCAATATTAGGAAACAGAATCATCTATAGAATAGAAAACACTGATTGAATTGCAGTAGTCTGAAGGGGAGCCCCGGAACAACAGTAAAGTTGTCTCTGTGAGACCTATAAGTCATAGGTTCGAGACGTGGAAGTAGCCACTAATATGCTTGCATTATGATAAGCTGTCTACACTAGATTACATTCCCCGACCTTTCATGAATGCGGAATGATTTGTGCATCGGGCTGCCTTGATGAATTAAAGTATTAAATGGACAACCGTGCACTAAGCTCCCGTTATAAGCGGGGTCCGGGGAAGGACCGGACCACAAGTGTCGATTGTACGCAATATTACCTTGCATTTTTGCAAGAGACTGTTTCCACGGCTCCAACCCGTGATCTCTAGGTCATATGACAGCAACTTTACCAGCTACGCCAAAGCTTCTCTTCAATGAATTGCAGTAATCTGAATTCTAAAAGCATTTAATTTTACAAAACTATGATGACATATGGTTTTGGACTTGCATTATTAAACTGAAGTTTTTAGTCATTTTGAACCAACTTTGGTAAAATACTTAGAAGTGACAATGTTATATTACAAAATTGAAACATGACATTTTCTGATGGTAGCAGAATCAATTACCTGTGTTCTTCCTCAGTCCATGGCACTCCTTTTTTCCTTTCATGTTCAGAAGATCGCGTTGATGCGCTTCGCTTCCCAGATGAACCATAGAATCGCTTGTTCAAGTCGTGGAAATCGCCTTCTTGATCGTGATTAATCCACTCCAATGTGAAAGAATTAGTACTAGTTGTATATCCAGGTAATGGTATTAAACCTGCCTCAATATCACTAATATCTTCTACTAATTCTCTATATTGTTTGATCACATCATTCTCTGTTTTTCCAGGGATCATTGCTGCCACATTATACCATCTATCTGGTGTTTCCTTATCATATAAAGCTAATGCATCCTCAAACCTCTTGTTCTCTTCAGTTGTCCATTTTGTTGTTCCCTTATTTTCCTCAAATAACCAATTTGAGTTTCTAAGGTATGTTGTTGTAGGAGAAAGAAATCCTATTTCACTACTCATGTTTTCTTGTTCACAGAAAACTAGATAGGAAATGATGAGGAGAAGTTGGGGTTGTTGTTTATCGCCACATTGGCATTTTAATTATGTAGCATTTGCCGGGGGGGGGGTGGTGGAGGAATCTGAATAATAAGTCTTTTTGACAAGTTGTTGTATAAGGTGAGGAATCTAAAAAATGGACCACCCTAACTTTCCAAAACCCAAGGAAAATTCAGGACACTGTAGAAAAAAAGTACATCTTGCAAATGAATGATTAGGAATTTGAACTCTTAAGCAGATCTATAATATAAACTACGTAAGTCTATGAGAAGCTACATATAAAAAAAAAAAAAGTAGATTTCCCCTCTCTCTCTCTATATATATATATATGTATATATATGTTGGGAAATATAATTGTCTCCAAAAGTTAGAATGGTAAGTACTCATTCATACTTAACAAGAGATCTCAATGCGAGCCTTGGACATGAAATCGCCTTTGTTACGAAGCGTTTTACACCCCAATATGAGACTTTCGAGCGCGAATCTTAATTTAGTCGGAATTCAATGCAAATACCGAGTAACAAAGCAATATATCAGTATTTGCTAGAATTCCACTATACAGAGCAGAAAATATAGAAATAGATAGATTGAGTCAAGGATATTGTAACGACCCGATCGGCCGTTTTGAACTATAGCATGTCGTTTAACTGGCCTATTGCGTGTCTAATCATTTAGCGTGTCCTTTAATAGGCACTATAGCGTGTCTAATCATTTATGTTTAATAAGTTCGAAAGTTGTTTTCTTGACTGGCCTTGTCTTGACGAGAGGCGCCATCACGACCGAATTGAGAGTTGGGTCGTGATAGATATCGTGTCGAGATAATCATACGTTTATATTACTAAGATAAGGACAACCTGTCATTGGATATTGGTGCCTATTGAGTATTCTTTTCTTTCCTGAGATTTTAGTGAAGGTTTATTGCTCTATGTATAGGCACGAAACAACTATAAAAATGTCTCTCCAATTCAGTCAATGTCTAACAACATCTAATGCCAATACTGATATTTAATTCGGGATTTGAATTCTTATACATTTGTTTATTTTGACCAAGGAAAAACATGGGAATAATTGGACGTAACATTCTTTTAACCGCTTATTTATGATAAAACTAGTTGGATGAAAACAACGCTCCTCGACTGAACTCGTTGGCTCCGCGTCCACCGAAAGTCGGTAACCTTCGTCACCGTCAACATTTGGTACTCTCTCGATAGCTTCAATGGTTCACTGAAAGCCTTTGGTGTAATAAACCGCAAGCCCTTCAGGAAAACCGAAGGAATGGGGCTGACAACAAACACTCATCGAAAAGAGGAAAGGGCTTTTTTATAGAGAGGGGCTGAAAGTATCTCAGAGTGTCTTGCTGATGCGATAGTCCTCTGGGTATGGCCACATTCGTCTCGACAATAGGATAGGGAAAGAAAATCCATAGACGAGACCAACTGGGACCGAACCTTTCTATCTTCTTCTTTCTCTTTTTGTTCCCGCCTGCCGAGGGTTGTACAGCTTTGGTTCATTAATATCAAGTCTAAAGGGTCATGTATCCATAGTAAAAGTACCCTGTGATCAAGCATAGACTTTTTCGTATAAATGTGCTAAAAATATTGTTCTTTCCTTTTTTTTTCTTTTTATAGTGGAGATAGTCGCACGTAATGACAGACATATTATTAAAGGACTCTACCTTTGCTTCCTTATCCTTGCTACTTGGGTCCCGTTCTCAATGAGACTCGTATATAGGTGTTATACTAAAAGCACGAAATTGTTAGCAAAATGTCTTTCGCCTTTTTTACCTGTTAAAAATATATTTTTTATTGGACAAAATTGTAATTAAATTATTATCCTAATATTGACTTTGCTTAAGTAAATTCTTTCCTTATTTAGTTATTTACTTCAAAAATGAGTTGTTTTCATTAGATTTCTTACGTCTTTAGTTATTTTTGATTTGTTTTATATTAGTTTAGGTTTGGTTTATATAAATTAAAGTTGTAGATTCCCATTTAAATCTAAAGAATTACGTATAAAAATATTAATGCACAACCTAATATCAAATTCTGAATGAACATTCAAAAAGACAATCGACAATTGTATTTCAAATATACATTAATATAATATTTTAAAAAAAAAGTAGTACATAAATGTGTTATGAAGAGCACTGGAATAAAAGACATCAAAAAATATAGTAAACTGGTAATAGTATAATATTAAGAGTCGAATTTATAAAAATACAAACTTGAAGCAATATGGATTAAATATTAGAAGAAAAAATATATTCTAAATGTGTTTTCATTAATTATTTTTCTTTCTTTCTGCATTCAATTCCAATAAAGGATAGTTACTTATATTTTTAATAAATTAAATTATTGTAAAATATTAACTTAATATTAGTCATTTTTTGATTTTGTATTTCCAATTATCAATTTTTTTCTAGGAGCTATAAGGCCTACCTCTTCATTTTTAAATCTCTAGAAAACCAAAAGAATTTAGAAAATTGTGTTATTTGGTAAATATTTGAAAGTTCGTGGTAAAATTACTTTTGTGTTTTTTGTTTATTTCATTATTAGGTCGAAGAAACAACAATAATAAGGTATTCCTATATAAGTCCTCGAAAATCAGAATAACACATCTAAGGACTTCTATGGATATTCTTTTTTCAATTGAGCTAGTTAAATGGGATCAACATTCATTATTTTGAGGAATTTATACTATTTTTAAATTTGTGTAATAGGGTATACGCATTGCGCGTGTACCCTAAGACTAGTTTGATAAAATGTGAAAGAGTCGCTAGGAGCAGTGCCATAGCCAAAATATTCAGCAAGGGGTGTAAGAATATAAAAAAAATTATTAAAAAGTTTAAGGCAGTCTATATATAGTAAATATATATTAAAAAAATTATCTAGCAATACTGTGTAATTTTTTAATGAAGGGGTGTCAATCAACATCCCTTGGTTGAATATGGTTCCGCCACCAGCTAGGAGTGAATACGATTATATAATTGGACTTGCAGGACCAAAAAAGAAGAAGAAAAAAAAAAACTGCAGGAATAATAAAGCAAAAGTTGAGGTAAATACACAACACACAACATGGACCATGGCTTGCGATGGGGAACTACAATGCTATTCTTCAGGCACATGATAGGCAGCATGGTACTGAGGTGCAAGATATAGAAACAAGAGATTTTAAGGAATTCATGTTTGATACTTCAATGCATGAGCTTTTGTATATGGGAAGGAGTTGTACCTAGACCAATAATCACACTTACAGTAGAATAGATATGGGACTAATGAATACAGAATGGATGATGATAATGCTTAATATGAAAGTGCATGTAATAGAACCACTAATATCTGATCACTCACCTCTAAAGTTAATGATAGCACCGGTGCAGGGGAGGAAGAATAGACCATTCAGATTCCCAAACTGTATAGCTGATCACAACCAGTTCTTACAGAAAATGGAACAAGCATGGAAGGAAAGGAGTAAGGGGACATGATACAAATAGTATGGAACAAGCTAAAGAAGGTAAGTTATCAAAGACATCAACACAAAGCACTACAAAGGAGTAGATGAGAGAATAAAAAGGATCAGAGAGGATACTGAGACAACTCAGAAAGAGATGAGCTCTAGACTACAAAGCCAAAAACTAACTGAGAAGGAAAAAGTTCTTAAAGGTGACCTAGAAAAATGGAGTCTTATTGAGGAACGCATATATAGACAGAGATCAAGAGTACAATGGCTAAAGCTGGGAGATTCAAATTTAGCTTATTTCTTTGCTTAGATGAAAAATAAAAATAATCTGAATAGGATTCAAGTCTTAACTAATAAGATGGGGTCCAGCTAGTGTTGGAAGATATATTGAGGAAGCAATCATGGGGTACTATAAGAAGCTATTGGGGTCAAGTGCTGAAAGCTTACCAGCTATTGATCCAAATGACATAAAATGGGACCAGTGCTGAACAGGGAACAACAACTACTGCTAATAAAGCAAGTATTAAATGAAGAGATATGGGAAGCAATAAAGGATATTAATGACCTTAAAGCTCCTGGATATGATGGGCTAAATGTTGTTTTCTTCGAGAAATCCTGTCAAATTATTGGGAAGGATGTAATGAAGGTTGTTCAAGAATCCTTTGAGTTAAACCAAATGTTTAGAACTATCAATTGCACTGCTATTACCTTAATACCTAAAGTTAGGAATCCTACCAGTATTAAGGATTATAGGCATATTTCATGTTGTACAGTCTTGTACAAGGTGATATTAAAGATACTTACCAAGAGACTCCAGGGTGTAATGGATTTCCTGATTGATAGTTCACATGCAACATTTGTCCCAGGCAGAGTAATTATAAACAATATCATTATAAGTCATGAACTGGTGAAGGATATAGGAGGAAAGGGGTATCACCCAGATGTATGATGAAGTTGAATATGCAAAAAGCCTATGATTCAATAAAATGGACTTTATGGAACAGATATTACATGAACTTGCCTTCCCAAAACTGTTTGTAAGGTGGATCATGACATGTATGAGAACTGTGACATATACAATTATGATAAATGGTGCCTTAACTAAGCCATTTAATACAAGGAAGGGACTGAGACAAGAAGATCTACTTTCACCTTTCCTATTTGTACTTGCAATGGAGTATTTGAAAAGGAAACTAAAGAGGCTTGCAGGAATCCGAAACTTTAATTTCCACCCCAAGTGTGCTAAGATGCAAATCTTGTAACTTTGTTTTGCTGATGATATTTTACGGTTTTGTAGGGGGAACGTTGGTATTGGGTCAATCCAGTTATTATTCAAATGCTTTATGCAGTTCTCACAGGCATCTAGACTGGAGATCAATAATAATAATAACTCAATCTACTTTGGAGGAGTCACACAAGATGAGCAGGAAGAGATCCTAGAATTTCAAGAAATTCAGAAAGGAGATTTACTAGTCAGATATTTTGGTGCACAATTGAGCTCTAAAAGAATATCTATAGCAAAGTGCGAGCTATTCATTGACAAAATAATGGGGAGAATTACTTCTTGGACTGCAAAGTTTTTGTCATATGCAGGAAGAATTTAACCCATTAAAAGTGTTCTCTTTTCCATTCAGACTTATTGGGCCCAAATATTTGTACTCCAAAAAAATATCATCAAACTTATTGAGGCAATACGCAGGAGCTTCATATGGACTGGAGAAAGGACATTATAAAAAAAAAGCTCTATTAGCATGGGAGAAGGTATGCCTCTCTAGGGCTGCAAATGGCTTTAACATCATGAACATAACACTTTGGAACAAAGATGTCATATGTAAGCAGTTTTGGAACCTATGTAAAGAAAAGAAGAAGCTATGGGTACAGTGGGTGCATGGGTACTACATTAGAGGAAGAAGCATCTGGACATTGCAGTTAAAGCAAGCCTCATGATGATAGGCAAAATCATGAAGGCACAGAGGACTACGAGGGAAGCAGGATTCAGCCAGGATGAATTTACAAATATGAAAAACTGTTCTATAAACAAATATATCATAGGTTTCGAGGCACATTTGAAAAAGTAAGCTGGAGGAAACTAGTGTGTCAAAATGGTAGCTGCCCTAGATGGAATTTTGTACTAACCATGGCAGCACATGGAAGACTTTATACTAGAGATAGGCTGCAAAGATGGGGAGTGGCAGTTGATCAAGACTGCATTTTGTGCAACAATGACAAAGAAACCATACAACACTTATTCTTTGAGTGTTCATATGAAAAAGCATTATGGAGTAAACTGTTAGAGTGGCAAGGTATTAAAAGGCAAGTCACAGGGTGGGAAGAAGAATTAAAATGGGCCGAGAAATGGACCAAGAGAAGAAATGGGAAAGTTGAACTATACAAAATGGTCCTAGTTGCAACAATCTACTATGTGTGACACGAAAGAAATGGTAAAATTTTTCAGAATAAGAAGAGAAGATGGGAGATTGTCTGCAAGATGATAGTCCAAGAAATTCACTGTCGTAGTCATAGGCGTATAGAAAATATTGGGCATAGCTTAAACTGGTATCCAGTGTAATAGATATTGCATAGGGGATAAGGGTGAAATTAACTTGTTAGGTAAATATGTAAGAGTTTGATTTACTTGTAAATATTTTTCCTGGTAAATGAAAGATTTAATTACCAAAAAAATAAAATAAAGCAAAAAAAAGAAAGAAAGAAGGAAACTGCAAGAAAGAATTGACATGTTGGCTCCAAGTCTCCAACTGTACCTATTAATTAGCAGCATTCCTTAAATTAATTTCCTCTAGTTTTCTTTTAATTTTTCCACATAAAGCATAGATTATTATAACATTAAAAATCAATTTCCTCATTGTTTGGAAACACAACTCTGTCATCCATGCTGAAAATTTACTTGATACCGTTTCTGTTGCACTAGCTGTGGTCTTTCTTTCCTTTTTCCACCCTTGCCTAACAAACAAAAAAAAGAGCACGTTATTCACTTTGTGTTTTATTATCTAAGTCATTGCATTTGACCTCTGTAGAATGACATGACAAGCAAAAACAGAAGCAACCGCTAGTCTATCACTTTCTTTTCTGCAATTGTGCGGCTTCGTTACATCTCATATTGCCTCAATATCTGCATGAATTTAAAGAGGTACAATGGATCCGATTATATAGAATCTAATAACGGTAAATTAGAGTTGGGTGAATAACCAAAAACTAGAACATCTTGATAGTGTGATTCCCTAGTTACAAAGACAAAAACTTCATTTCTAGAGCTGAACTTTTCCAGTAACAACACAAAATCTTCAGATTACAACCTCAACTCTAGAGCTGAAGTTTCCAGTTACAACACAAAGTTTCCAGTTACAACACAAAAACATAAGTTTTAGAGCTGAAGTTTCCCAGTTACAACACAAAAATTTCAGCTCTAGAACTGAAGTTTTCAGTTACAACACAAAAGCTTTAGTTACAACACAAAAATTTCAGCTCTAGAGCTGCAGTTTCCTAGTTTCAACACAAAATGTTCACCTCTACAGCTGAATTTCAGGCCCGACTTCTAGAATGCTGAAGTTTTGTGTGATTGCCTTTGCTACTTCAGCCCCGTGTGCTGAAATTATGCAAAAAAGTGGGTACGCCTGTAATATTTTTTGCAAAGCGGGCACAAGTTAAAATGTAACACAAAAAACAGGTTTAGATGCAAATGCCCCATAATTTTCTTTTCTAAATGTGTCTGTGGTCTTATTAGGTTTACGGGTCAAAAGGTGATGTTGATGCGTTTACGGTGAAATTCAGAAATAGCCACATTTTTAAAACTAATCAAAATGTAGCCACTTTTCATGTAAAGATAAATCTGAACGAAAATACTATTCAAAATCCGAAAACTATTTCAGCATAATAAATTGGAGTTCTAGTATAATACTGAAGTTCCAGTATAATATACTGGTCAAACATAATATGCTGGAAGTTTATACATGGGTACTCCAATCTCTAGTATATTATGCTGCAATTTTCGTGTGTTGGAGTTCCAGCATAATATGCTGGAAGTTTATACACAAGTGCAGTGGTGTACGCACGATTTTCATAAGCGGTGTCACGATTATAAGCAGTAAATAAATAATAATTCACTATAACAACATATTAATAAATATAATTTGAATTACAACAACCCAGTATAATTATACTTAGTGGGGTCTGGGGAGGCTAGTATGTACGCATACCTTACCCCTACCATAGGGTAGAGAGGCTGTTTCCAAATAGACTCTCGACATCCTTCCTTCCAAGAATTTCCTACCTTGCTCTTGTGTAGACTCGAACTCATAAACCTCTTGGTTGGAAGTGAATGTTCGTTACCATGAGAGCAGCCCCTCTTGAATTATTTTTATAAAACACAACTCAAATTTATTACGAAAAATGAAATTTTTATTTTTTGAAATATATTCAACATAACCTCAGTAGAAATAATATTAAATATTTTTAATATGTAGAACACCAAGTAATCACACACATTCGCCATTCACACGATCTTGCGAACTGCTCTTAATGAGTTTCAATGCTGAGAAAGAAGACAAAAAACAAAAAAATAGCCAAATTATAGTACAAAGTTAGATAAATTTTTGTTGCATAAAGTATGAATGTGACTCTTGATTCATTGATTTATTGGAATGTTAAAACTTAAGAGGTCAATGGTGCAAACCTCCAACATACCTTTTATTATACATGAGGCACTAAGAATTTAAATAAAAAATGATGTCACAAATCAAACATCTGACATCTTTACGAGAATTAAAACACCCAATCAGTTGAGCTACACAACATGCGCTCGACGAGTATTTTCTATATTTTTCTGATGGATTTTGTTATCAACATTTTCATCAAATTTGTTGCTTCCTATGTAAGGAGAGGTTGATCTAAGATTGCTGTAGGATGGGTGCATCATTATCCGACCCAACATTTGATTTGGTTTTCTAAAACTTATCTTAGAGAACTATCAATAATAGCATCATTATTTATAGTTACAAGTGTTAAACTCAATATTTAATTCAAGGATATATTAAAAGATGAACCAAAAAAAAGAAGAATGCATGAAAAAAAATGAAAAAAAAAAGACAGGGCATATGAGATTTGAACAGAACAGAAAAGAACGAAAAAGAGAAATAGAAATAAGAAAATGGCGTAGAGATGGAAGATAGGCAAGTGGATTTGAACACTAGATGTGGAGGTCAATGGTGCATAAAGCTACCACTACAACAAATACTATTTAGACCATGGGTTCCCACACATGTAAAATTAAGTACTTTACTCGAAAAATATCCCCGTGGTACACAGACTAAGGAGGAGACCATGGGTGCACGTAGGGGTGTTCATGGTTCGGTTTGGGTCGGTTGTTACCTTAAAAATAACCAAATCAATTAAGTCGGTTATTCAAATTGTAAAACCAAACCAATCCAAATTAATAGAAATTTATCGGTTTCGGTTTTTGTCGGTTTTTTATCGGTTTTTCGGTTTTTTCGGTTTTTTCGGTTTCTTTAAGGTACAAAAAATTTCAAAAGAATCAAATGGTGAAACATAGAAAAAATAGACAAGCATGGCTGCCATTGTTAAAGAAGAGAGAATAAAGACAACTTATCTTCATTATAGAGATAAACTTCCAAACTATAGAAAAGAAGACAATAAAACTTCCCAAGAAATCCAAAATTATGTCACTCACTACTCAACTTTATCCCATGATAAGAAATCCAGTCGTTTCTCCAATGGATGAACCAAAAATAGTTAAGTTTTTTCAAAACACAATCACAGTTAAGTTTTTTCAAAACACAATCTATATGATCGGTTTGGTTTGGTTATTTTTCGGTTTTTTGGGTATAAAACCAAATCCAAACCAACTTTGTCGGTTTTTTAAAATTAGAAACCAAACCAAGTTAAACCAAAAAAATATCGGTTTTTTTTCTCGTTTTGGTTTGGTCTTCGGGTTGGTTCGGTTTTTCGGTTTTTCGTGAACACCCCTAGGTGCACGTGCCTCATGCCATTGCACGTGAATCTGCCTCTGTATGCATGTAAGATACATTTCTTATAAAATTCAGGTTCAATATTTATTTCAAGTGCAATTTTTTTGGCAGAAATTATAGCAGTTGCAAATCCTTTTTCTCTTTACTTGTTAAAAAAAAAAAAAAAAGCAAACATTTCCATTTTGCAGAACCTTTTTCTAAAACTTATATATAGCCTATTAGGTGTAACAAAAAATGGGACCCCCATAAATATTAGGTCTAAAGCAGTTGTTTACTTGCTTTATAGAAGAGTTGCCCCTGATTTTGATTTATAGCAGCTAAATAAAAATTAGTCACAGTTTAAACTAATTGAAAATTTTCCACTTTTTCATATATTGAAAAAAAAATCTTTAAAAAAAATCCTTAGTTAAAAATCCAAAAATATTCCAGCATAATATGCTTAAATTCAAATTTTTTACATATGAAATTCCAGCATAATGTGATGATATTTATATTGTGTTGAAATACCAACAAAATATACTGAGATATTATACGCATGTGTTCAATAATCCAGCAAAAGCGCACTTTTGGATAAAGCCACTGAAGCCCAAACTTAAGGCCCCCAAACTTTAGGGGCCCTCAATTTATACCCTATAATATTTTTTGTTATATATATTAAGTATCTTCATTCCTACTACATATCTTGGTAAAAATATTAAAATAAAATATTTTTGCTCCTTAAATATGGGCCTCCAACGTGTAAATACAATTTTTAAGAAACAAATCAAGTAATTATTCCTTTTTTAAAGTTTTTTCTTATTAAATGTTGTTAATCTTTTCACTTTCTCTCTTGGTTTCCACAATATCCAATATTCTTTTTTGATCTTTCTGGTGCGTAATTATTCTTTTTTTAAAATAAAAAATCCTATTAAATATTATGTAATTCTTTTTACTTTTTCTCTTGGTTTCTACAATATTCAATTTTCTTTTTTGATCTTTCTCACTTCTCACCAAACGTTATTACTATTGTTCTGTATTATTTGTCTATCAAGCTAAAGCTTACGAAAAGTATATTGAAATCAACAAATATTTATTTTCACATCAAGTTAATGAATGAGATTGTCCTATTCCAACTAACTAGTAATAGTTTTCATGTAATATTTGTTTTTCTTAATACTTTTAATACATATGCATATATTATTGTGACGACCCAAGGGTCATCACCTATTTTCTCATCCACTCCGTGCTTCCGAGGTTTTGAAAACCTCATTTTTACTTATCTCGATTTGCGTGCACAGTCCGGGTGCGTAGTCGGAAAACCTTTATGTTGATATATGTGAATTCTGTGAAAAATTTAAAGAATTTTGATATTAATATTTAAAGCTCACATTGGCCAATATTTTTAGTAAACAGACCCAGACCCGAGATTGGGCGGTCCCAAAAGGTCTGTAAAAAAATATAGGACTTGTGCATGTACCCGGAGTCGAATTCCGAGGTCTAGAGCCTGAGAAAAGAATTTTTTCGGGAAATTATTTTTCTGAAATTATTAAGGAGAATGGAAATGAAAAGTGATTAAAAGACTATGGTATCGGGTTTGTATATTTTGATTTCGATGCCCGGTACAAGTCTAATATATATTGTTTAAGCGCTTCCTGTGAAGTTTGGTCGAAATCGAACGTCGTTTGACGTGTTTCGGACTAACAGTTCCAAGTTTGGAAGTTTATGAAGCTTAGAAGAAAATCATGTGTTTTGAGGCTTGATTCTATGTATATGATGTTATTTTGGCAATTTGATCACGCGAGCCGTAGAAAATTTTTGAGGTTGTGTGCATGTTTGATTTGGAGCCCCAGGGGCTCGGGTGAGTTTTGGATAGTTGTCGAGTTGCATTTTTTAACATTGAAAAAATAGTTGCAGGTCAGGTCGGTTGGCATCGCATTTGCGAAGAAATTCTCGCAAATGCGAATTCCTCATCGCAAATGCGAAGAAGGGAAGTTTGGGCCAGATTACAAATGCGATCAACACTTCGCAAATACGAAGTATGGGGAAATGGCTTGGGATCGCAAATGCGATCCATTGGCTTGCAAAAGCGAAGGGTGGCCATTGCAAATGCGATGTAATTTTCGCAGATGCGACAGCTGCCTCCAGACTCAAGTTCGCAAATGCGAACTAAGATGTTCGCAATTCCCAAGCTTGTTTTGTTCGCAAATGCGAACCTATGTTTGTATTTCCCATATACGAGGCCCAGCAACTTTTATACTTAGTCGAATTTTCACCACTTTTTACCATTCTTTCAAAACCCAAACACCATAGACGATTTTTCAAGAGAAAACTTCATCCCAAATTATTTGTAAGTTGATTTTTACTTAATTCTTTCAACCTTTAACATCATTAAACATGTTTTCCACTTGAAATGGAGAGTTGGACTTCGATTTGAGGTCGAATTTCAAAACAAATTACATATTTGAGTTTGTGGGGGAATGGGCAATCAGGTTTAGATCTGAACTTCGGGTTTGACCACATGGGCCCGGGGGCATTCTGGGAATTTATGAGCAAAACTTTAGAAAATCCATTTTTATGCATTCAAATTGATTCCATTAGCATTTGTTGATACATTCAAGCAATTTGTGATTAGATTTGAGCGAATTGGAGGTGGAACCGCGAGGTAAAACGATAGTTGAGGATTAAGTGAATTTCAAGGCTTTGAGGTAAGTGTTTTGTTTACCCTAGCTTGAGGGAATAGTAGTTTTACCTGAGCGGCATGGAAGTGGAACACCTAAAAAGTACTCTTAGTGTTACAATAGAGAAAATAACAATTGTGCCCACATGTTTATATGGTTGTAGCTCATAAACTATTTGATCAAGAATTTTTATGTTCATGTATTACTATTATTTTAACATATATATATATATATATATATATATATATATATATATATATATATATATATATATATATATATATGTGATTGGAATGAAGGTTCATTCTAGGAAAATCAATATTAGTGTTTGATAAATTTCCAAGTAGCTAGATATTTAATTAGCTTATGCTATCTTTTTTAGTTCTTTCTTATTGCTCTCCGCCTAAAAGTTCATATAATTTGCTTGCAATTTACTTTACGTTTGTATTTCATTCATGTTTTTTGTGTGAAAGTATAACTGGTGGATTGATATACCATCTTAGCATATTTGGCAGGGAAAATTCACCTGACCAATTTGTTAGTTCATAATTATTTGGTTTGTTCTACTTTTAGTACACTACATGTAATGCACAAGGATTATATGATTTATCTATGTTTGTAAATGCATTTCAATATATGCTATTTATTAATATATATGAAGTATGTCTTAGGAACATGCTTCTGCTCAGTATCTTGGCAGCACCAAAATTTTCTTTATTTAGGGGGTTATATTTTATCTCTAAGATACCCTTTCATTGACGGAATAGTGCATTTCTTTTTTGTAAGTCTTCCTTAAGACAATGTACTTTAAATTAATCGACTGATAAAGAAGATACTTACTTTTGCAGGAGGCTTCTGGTAATTTATTATACTACATTCCTATAAATTTTTTGAAGTTACGATATTCATATCCTGCTCAACCAGTTCAAACCAGTAAAGACACTTATTAAGACCAAGTAACCACCAAACCATAATTGGGATAAAAATATACGAAGGAGTTGCATCACCTATTTATCCGACCTTATCTATGGGAACTTAGTCATGCAGTAATACTAGCTACTTACTAGCAGAAGATATTTCAAAAACTAAGTCATGAACAAATAATGCCTTTGGGCTACCATTTGGTATGGTTTACCTTCGTGGATCTAATTTCCTCGAGGGAGCAAGATTCATTTGTTCCTGAATGGAGATTCTGAATATGCACATGTAGGCTCTTAATAGTAGGTGGTCGTTAATGTTTGTCACTATTTACCAAGTGTCCGTTTGGATTGTCTAAAAAGATGATTTTTCAGCAGAAATAGCTTTACACCAAAAAGCAATATGTTGGGGTTGCACAGCTTAGTATTTGCTTCTGTATTAGTAAAAATATGATTGTTCCAGGATATGTATTCCTATTTAGGGTTCAAATACTAGATGTAGCTAAAGATTATATATAAATTCTCTCAGCTATATCAAAATTTGAAATGTTGGGCTTGTGCTGTGCAAAGGCAAGCCGCATCTAGTTTATTACTAAATCATATATGGTTAATTGATATATGTCTTACTTTAATTTATCATTTGCCTATATATAATAAATTAGTATAATTTAATGTAAATACAGGGTACGAATAATTACATACAGGCAACAAGTAACGCAAACCAATGGATGAATGGGCGAAGTCATAATAGACAAGTTCATGTCAAAGTTATTATGATTTTTTCGCGAATTTTGCTACTCTTTCCGGTCCAAAATAAGTTATTTTTTGGATGTTTTCACACATATTAAGAAAGTCACTTTTTAGTATTTATTAGCAATAAAATTGATCATTTTAATCTTACTATCTCACATAAACACTCATAACACATATTTCAACACTATTTACTCCAAGGACAATATAGGAAAAACATCATTAAGTCATTCTTGAAATCCAAAAAAATCACATTTTGGACCACAAAAAAAGGCTAAAAAATCAATTATTTTGGACCGGAGGGAGTACTTATTAGTGGTATATATCATTTAGTTACTATTATTCACAACCAAATGTAGATCATACTTGAACAAAGAGAAAATGGATTGCTTCAAATTGGTGAAACCGAAACAGGTTCCTGTCGCCGTGGTTTTCCGTGAGCAGCGACACAAACGGTGGCGTTGCCGTCGTTGGTGGTTGTGGAACATATACAGCTCGCTTAGTAGTAATATTGAATTACTTCCTCCGGTCCAAAATAAGTAATTTTTTTGACTTTTTTTTTTGTGTTAAAAAATAAGTGATTTTTTCAGATTTCAAGAATAACTTAATGATGTTTTTTCCTACATTGTCTTTAGAGTAAATAGTATTGGAATATCTGTTAGGAGTGTTTATGTGAGATAGTAAGGTTAAAATGGTCAATTCTATTGCTAATTAATGTTAAAAGTGACTTTCTTAATATGTGTGTGAACATCCAAAAAATCACTTACATTTTACACCGTTTTATTAGTACTTTTAATGTTTTTATTTGGTCGGAGTATAATTTAATAGGAGTAGTTAAAAGATTATGATTGAAATTTCAGCGTGAGTTTGGAACCCGATAAATTTTTAATGCTATCCCAATTGGATTTTTTTTATTTTTTTTCTTTTACCGCTCCCAAATTAGGAGGATCTATAGTGTTTCCACACTTCCCCTCCACGGTGACTCGAACCCAGGACCTAACGGTCGTATGTGGAGGTGCTTACCAACTGAGCAAGCCTCACTTGTCATCCCAATTGGATTGACTTTCATATTTCGATGTTAGAGTACATATAAAGATATTTTCTTGATTAATAATAGCAATTATTATATTTATTTGAATTATATAGTTTATCGAAGATGTACATTTTTTGCGGCCTAAAACTTGTGGTGGAGCCGCCATTGCATAAGCTTTGCTTCCTCCAAACTTACGTTTATTTTGCATAATTTTTGAATCAGTATCGTGTATTTATGATTAATTAAAAATTATTATGTACAATAAATAAAAAATTCAAGCGATAGAATGGAAACTTAAAAGGAATATGCCAGAAGATATTACGAAGGACAACATAATGTCAAACTTAGCTGTCTCATGTGAAATTTGTAAAACACATCGCGAGTGATTAATTAGCAGTCTTATGACAGATAATCTTCTTAATAATTTTCGATTCATATATATATATATATATATATATATATATATATATATATATATATATATATATATAATGAAGAAGATATATATATGGAGGATCATTTCGTTAAAAAAAATAAAAAATTAACATTTTGAAGGTGATTTTCGCATCTTGAAACTGACTGAAGTTGCCAATAGTTTGTAGTTTAATTAAGTAGATAAACCGTGCACACGTTAATTTTGTATTCTCTGGGTAGCCAACCCTAACGAATTTATCAAAGGATGATATGTAAGTTATTTCTTACAAATAATGTGGCCCAATAAGTTAAGGCCCATAATTAATATTTAATTAATGAATAAATCTCATCTGTCCGATTGGTTACTTGATGGACGTACTAGATTAAATGAAAATCTCTATAAATTGGTCCTCTCCTCACCCATTAGGGTTACTGTTTTTCCTCTCTTCCATCCCTAAAGACGGCGGTAACGAAAGCTAGGGCAAGGGGCGAGAAACCGATTTACCAATTAATGCTTCCGCTTCAAGATAATGGATCCCGCTTCAGGTATGTTTTTCTATTACGATTATATGTAAGATTATCATGTTCAAGATCCTGGTATGAATTATGTTTATTCTTATATGTGGTATCATGAGCCTGGATTTTTGAATTGATAATCTTCACAAACAAACTTTTACATATTCGCGAACTGCTTCAATTGAACAAATTGAGGTTTGAACACTAAATGTTTATAGTTCTGTGTCTTCCGTATATCAATGAATTTGGACTAAAGCTTGATTACATCCTTCTTTTATAAATAAAGTATCGTGATATTGAAGTAATATCAACGACGCCCTGATATCCTTATTCGGTTCAAGCTCACTGTATTTTATTTATTTATTTGACCTTGTTCTCAATATAAGCTTGAAGCCGATTATTAATCATGAAGTGCTACGCTTCAGATCTGCCAGTACAACATAATAATTTTTCTTGGACAATAAAGTAATTTGTATTGGGCTATTTGTTGATAAAGTTTTATCTTAATAATTTATTTTGGACTAATAGTTGTAAAGCCATTTATTATTTAGTTTTATGTATGTGATTAATGTGTATATAGTATGTTAGTCACCAAAGTGACCAAACTAGATTGTTTAAAGTATTCACGTACATAAAATTTTATGATCTCTATTTTGTGTGTGCACTTATGTTATATAGTTTGTTAGTCACCAAAGTGGCCAAACTATTTTGTTTATGAAAATATGCATACATAAAATTATAGTTTATCCATGAAATTAATGAAATGCCTATATTTAAAAATTAGTGGATAAATTAATTTTTACTATTGCTAGAACTTAAGGATTTACCCAAAGGTGGATCAATTATTCTATGAATAGTGAATATGATGAGGTAAAATTAATATTCTTAGTCAAATATATATTGTTTGTCCAAAGATGACATATATATTTGGTTAAAAATATTTAATTACCTATTAAAGACTAAATGGTATTTAAATTATGATAGTGTGTCGTAGTATTTACCCAAAGGT